>JAVQJF010070417.1:0-37019 GCA_036023855.1 Gadopsis marmoratus
AAAGTAAAACCTGGAAAGCTAAATTTAAAATAATGTTTAAAAATTCATCCTTCACCCTGATCCTTTCCTCTTCCTCTCTTTATCTTTTTTCTACTTCCCCTTTCTCTTGCATCTCCGTCTAAAATTTCAGACTTTTGTTTACCGCAATAAATATCAGTAGAATGCCTACATCTCCTGGCAGCCGTGTTGGAGGTTTTCAGCTTTAGGGCAACTATAGTTGATTAAATAGCCTTATAAACACAGTAGAACAGGAAGGCTTAATATACATTATGTACTGATATTGCCAAGAGGCCACCACTGTCTTTTGTAAATATAAACATAAACTATACAGAAAACTAACAATATATGAAAGTAATCATTCTTAAAAATTTAAAAAAAGTAAATACAAATAAAATGACTGTTGAAGTTACTTGCCTAATCAATATTACAGTACGAAATATGAGGATACATCACAGCACTAAAAAAGCATCATCTGGAAAGAAAATAGGAATGCTTGGGAAGAAGTCAAGTAAAGATAATTTACTTAAAAATTAAAAAGGTAGGGGACCTACTAGGACAAACCCTGTGGAACTCCACAGAAAAACATTTTACTGGCAGAGGAAACACTTCTTCATACCTGTTTGGTTATGTTTAAATATTGCTTAAATAATATACAATACCTAATATTTGACTACCTTTTAAACCACAAGCTTTCTTTAAACTGGTAATATGGTTGACAGTATGAAAAGACAATAATGATAAATCTACAAAAATTCCAAGACAGAGTTCTGTTGTATCCATGGTATTAGGTATTTTATGGAGAAGTCGTCCCAGGGCCACTGGAGTTAAAGGTTTCTTTCTGAAACCAAGCTAATAAGTAGAGAATATTATTAATTCTGAACTCAAACAGAAAAAAACAATGTAATAAACTACAAAATAAATCAAACATTTTTAATTTAACGAGTTAGTGCATTCACGGCCAATCACACACTTAAATGTTGTTTCAAAGTATTACACATCATGAGGATAAGAAAACAAGAGGAAATGAGGAATTCTGTCAGCTAGTTTACAGGGTAGCACAGCAGTTTGCAGCAGGGCTAGCAGTGGCATATGGTAACTATTAGCATGATCTGTAGATGTCTTTCACCTGTTGGCTTGGCCCGAAAATCTGAAATCTTTCAGGGAGAAACTCTGAAACAAAAGTCAGACAAGCTCAGAACAAGTTCACGACGTATCAACATTTGACATTGCAGAACAAATTCCAGATTTTCAAGGCTGTTGCAAAAAAGTCTGATGTCCATTAACTTGTTCCTTATCTACAGAGCCGTGACAATTAGATGTTGAGTCATATCTGAGTCACAGACAGCTGAAAGTCATACCTTTTCTGCCTGTCAGTAGGATTCCAGCTCCATTACTCAGTAGGTTTCCATCCAACAACAGCAGAATTATAGTGAGTCAGTATTTATCAGATCAAGCCAAGCAACATACATTAAGCAACAGTTTCAGTAAACCAGGTTCACTGAAATGTGCTTTTCCACGCAACTAGAGACAAAACATTTATTAAAAGGACGTAAAACATATGATATTTGTGCCCACACATTGTGACACTGATGAGTGTTTCCACCTTATTTGCAGTGTATTTGTTGAAATTATATGGTATTTTCTTTAACACTTTGATTGCCTGCAGATGTAAATTCACCTTGACTGACAGAAATTCATTTATATTCTCTTAAGTTATTTATTGTGTGGACAAAAGTTCTGAAATTTCACCCTTTTCTAACGAGATGTGTAAAAACAATGCATGGGTACTGGTGAGAGTCACAAAACATGCATCAAATATAGAACAAATTCCAGCCTCAGAAAATGTAGTAATGCACACAAACTTCAGTTACCACTTAACGGCAAGAGCTCAGAGTTCATTCCAGGAGTTATACAGTACCTCCTTCTATTCAGTTGTTTTGAACTAGAAATTCTTTGGATGATATCTTTGCTTATATTTTGAAAACGATCCACTGCCAATGTTCACTTTTGCCAGCAAGATTCACTTTACCTACATTAGAATGAAGCCAAGTTATACACTGTATTGTCATGATGTGCCAAAAATTCTAAGTAAAGCAGCTTTCGAAAATAGTTTTTAAAATGACTTCAGGAATATATTTAAGTCCAAATTTGACACAAGTAGCTATGGTTGATTATGAATAGTGACCGATTGCATTTTAGCACTGGATTTACCTGGTTTCTTATATCCAATGGCAGAAACGTTCCTGGGCTTCAGGGATTCAAATGATTGAAACACAGAAAAGGGAATTGAAGGAGAAATCTAATGGATCAAAATGGATCCAGCAAATGAAAGTGAAAGTATCATGGCCTAAAGGCCACAGAGAGTGTGATCAGTGACCCGGAGCTGCAGTCAGGGGGCTGTTACTCATTTGGGAAGGATGTGTGTGTGTGTGTGTGTGTGTGTGTGTGTGTGTGTGTGTGTGTGCGTGTGCGAGTGTGTGTGTGCGAGTGTGTGTGTGTGAGTGAGACAGTTTGTGTCATTACATTAGAGATAACCTGAGATAAGAGAGGTGGTGAGACATATAGGAGTTTGTATACAGTGTGTTTCCAAGCAGGAATGCGTGTGTGTGTGTGTGTGTGTGTGTGTGTGTGTGTGTGTGTGTGTGTGCGTGTGCATTTGTGCTTGTGTATCATGTTTGGAGTGAAAGTGTGAGAGAAAAGTCTGTTTGTGTTTTAGGCAGATAAGACATTGTCATTGTCCTCTTCAAACATGCTCCAACCAGCCTGAGACGCAGACACGGCAATTACAGCATCAGGGGTCAAAGGTCAGCCCAGAGCGGCGAGGTCACCTTGGTTGGCTTGCAGCGACCCGAGCAGTGTGGCAGAGCGAGTCGTGGCCACCGGCTGTTATTTTATTACATATTCCAGCAGAACGTTTGCTCCTGCTACGCAGAGGGTTATTTACTTTCCTTTAATGTTTGACATTTATATGTGAGGAAATTACTACAACACAACAGCGCGCACACACACACACACACACACACACACACAAATATTTTTAGTTCAAATATTTTAATAGTTTTCTGTAAAGGCATTTGCACTTCAGGTCTTCACACTGCAAAAGATTTCACCCGCAGTAAGGACATTGTTTTTGTGGTTGTTTGTACTATATGTTTACAGTGTATACAACAATGTACACTTGAATGATCCTGCCTCATAAATGATTTTTCACATAACGGATACGTTTAAAATATCTTTAAAGCAATATTTGTATAAAACTGGTGCAAAATCTAGAATTAAACCAAGCAAGAAAAATAAATTATTTCAGTCTCTCCATCAAAATGTTGAAATAAAGTGAGATTATTTGACAAAAATATCATTATATAATGTTAGGATTTATCCAGTTGCAGCACACTTAATGAGACTGATTTGTTTTCATGAATTATAGTTATTAAGAGGTATCTATAAAAGTGACAAAGATGTCTGTTAAGGATTCAACCTTTTTACCCATTGATTGGTGAAGGTAAAATATTGTTTTGAATGTTTTGTATTCATCATGTTAATTTATCTTGCAAACGTACTGTATTTTATTAAAACTATTCTCAGAAGACGATCGTGATTCTCTCGTGTGTACCTCAGATTTAAGGTGACTCAGAAGTCACGTGACTCTGATATAAATATATATATATATATACAGTATATATATGACAAAATCAAGAAAACATCAGACACCCGGCGAGACTGTCATGAACTCTGGGAGAATAAGGCATGACGTACAGGAGGAGAGTTTTGCGATGCGTTCACATGTCGATGGCCTCTCGCTGTGTGTCCATGCATTGAACTTAGAAGCTGAAATAAACAATGTTGAAAAGCTGTGATTGTAAGCAAAGTTTGCAAGCTTGCCATGTCAGGCCGTGTACTCTTCCTGTCACCATAAACGGGTTGGTACTGAGCAATATTGTGGTTTTTGTATGAAGTCTAAATTTGAAACACTGGAGAAATTCGGCTGTATTTTGGGGAACTATCTCATATCTGTAAAGAACACAGGCTGTAAGTGAATACGCAGCTTTCTGTGTGCAATTCCTTGCATCTGGGAACAGGCTTTTTGAATGCTCATTTGTTTTCTCCTGTTAATCCGAGGCGACGACACAAACCAGAGATAAAAGATTGTGTGTAAACCGCTCGCATTCCAGCCATTGTGTCGAGATAATCTGCTGATATTTGTTTTCACTAGTGGCACGGCAGGGGAGTGCAAACACAACGCTACAGATGAGAAGATAAGTGGAAATCAAGATTAATATGCCTTGATTACTGTGAAACCCTATACATTATTCTGTATATCCGCCTTAAACTGCTTGTAAAAGCATTTCAAAAGGAAACACAGGAAATACAGCAAGTGGAAGCAAAACTAAGAAAGATATTATATCGTGTATAATTTACTTCATGGCTTACGTGAGCAAGGCACTGCTAGTTGCAGGTTTAATCTCCTCTGAAACCATCTATGTCAGAAATGCAAGCACTCCAAGGACTACAGCACAACCTGGCTGAAACCATAAAACAAAACAAATGGCAGCCGTGAGCTGCAATTTCTCTTTGTATATATGGTTATATTTCAAAATGCTACGCTGTAATAAGCCTCCCAATCTATATACAGAAAAGCCATTGACCACCGTTTAAAAAAAAAAAAAATACCACACAGTAACACTCCCATTACCAATAACCTCAGCAAAGATTCCCCTTCTTCACATGACCAACCCCACTATCACTGCATTTACATTACCCAAAATGAACGACCCTAATCGAGTGCGGCCTACAGTCCCGAAATCACTAAAAACAGCCATTGCGGCCTGACAACATGTTCAATTTTCCAGCCGCCTCACCTCATTTTTATTCTATGTGTGATGCCCAGTGTCATGGAGCAGCGGTTTCAAGCCCGTGCACAGGGAACGGAAAGGAGGGGGCCTCTGCAACGGTTTAAAGCCCCATGCATCTTTTCTATCTGGAGGACACTGCTGGTTACCGAGTCAATGGTTCACTGGACCATGAAGGAGTCGATTTGTTCTTCTCCCCGAGACAGGCTTTGGATCCAGCCAGCCACCGCACTGAAGGGAAAAAAATAAATCCATCTTAACAAGTCGTTTAAACTGGTATCGTATTATATTTGTCTTTAAAAAAGCAAAAAACCATCACCCAATGTGTGTGTGAAATGCAGATTTCTCCAGCAGAACACAACAGATCGCTCCACCTTTCCACTTGGTTAAAGCAAATTCAAGAAACACGGTGAGCCAAACTAGAAACAAATACACTGTCAGACAATATGGATCTCTCCACCAGTACAGCTTGATTCAGCATTTGTTCTTTTTCAGTCAAGCATTTTCCTGTAGACAAGATCTGTATTGGCTTCTTGTGCAATTTCCCCATTTCAAACGTTCTAATTAAAAGCAGTAAAACAGTAAATCGCCGCCTGTTGACATGTTTTGCAGTTTAGAGAGGTGCCACATGTGGATATATGGGAAACAGAGGTGAGGATGGTAGGGGTGAGCAGAGACCACTATCAATCATTGGACACCTCGGTCTGAAAAGAATCTGTGGCCTAGCAGGGGAGTTTCTAGAAACTAGGCTAGGAATCGATTTCAGACATCAAATCCAGACGTCAAAATGATCAAAAAGGAATACTGTGTTTTGCACGTCTCAGAGAAGGTAATTTAATGATTTCATTTCAAAAAGACTGCTGCATTATTTTATCTGAACGTGCAAAAGCCACAGCTGCAGAATGTCAATTCCAAATCCGAACAACCGCAGGGTTAAGGTTAGGGAACTATCGTGGTGACGATTAAATGAAACCAACGTGAACTGTCAGTCGGAAATGGGAAACAAGTAGCAGCCTCCCACGTTGGAGTCTAACATTTTTTTAACCTGACTATCCACCGCAGCCGCCTCCGCCTGTAGATTTTGTGGCTCTATAGTGAATTCAGCTGGCTATCTCCATTGCTGCCAATGGACAAGAGTCGCAATTCCTGTGGCCACTAAGGTTCTTTGACACTTCAATGTAAACAAATGTCGTTTTTGGGCATTTGCGCTGTGACTTCGCAAGAGGCCGTGTCCTAGGAGGAAGTTCGTGCCGACCCGATGTCCGAGGCAGTGACTACGTTACAGCATGTCCAGTGGGGGAAAAGACTTCAAAACCCATATGTCAATTAGGTCATCGGGCTAAGCTGGGCCGCCTCGGCCCCTGTGGCTGCCCAGCTGAGCCCGATGCCTAATTGATGGACAACATGGGTTAGACAATTAAAAGGTGGGGGGGCATATATAGCATTTTGGAAATGCTTGTGTGATGAACTTAGGACAAAGACCGGAATGTGTAAGTCGCACTCTGTGAGAAGTTCTAATTGAGTGTACTTGAGTTGAACCTACGTTCATTGTCTTCATTCTTTGCACACTCCCCTGCCAAACCCGCGAGGACGAGGTCCCTACCTCTCGAGACGTCACACTGCAAACGACTGATGCCGTCGCTTTTCTTGGGAGACTCAATTGAACGTAATGGAAGTCAAGAAATCTGCTGCGAAGGAAAGACAGTTTGCTTCCAATCCACTTGTGCCTCTTTCAAGAACTGAAGCCTTATTTTAGGATCTAATCTCTTCCACGCGGCCTATATTGACCTACTCTACAAATCAGCAAGGGCAAGGAGACAAATGATGTGTTATCAATGACTCATTGAGAAAGTAGCCAGTCTGTCACGATAAACACTGTCACTCCATCACATTGATTATTTGGTGAGAGCAGACGACTGCTTACAGGCCAATCAATATTTAGCACAAACTGTAAGCACAACTAACACACGCACAAGTGAATGAAAGCAGCCAATCATTCAGCTCAGTCAGGGAGTTTAGGA
The DNA here is from genome assembly GCA_036023855.1 of Gadopsis marmoratus. NCBI lineage: Eukaryota > Metazoa > Chordata > Actinopteri > Centrarchiformes > Percichthyidae > Gadopsis > Gadopsis marmoratus. The sequence continues at coordinate 6,872 of JAVQJF010070417.1, forward strand.
AATGTGGCCGCATGCAAGCACATACAAATCCCTACATCAGTGCATCGCACGTCCTGAACAGGTCGCCCTGGGTGTGGGTGTACACGTAAAAACAGTGCCCGTACCACGGCTCGAAATGTGCAAATCCTGCCCGAACATGTGCTACTACAGTCTGCAGGATCACCAGCGTGGCCTGCGTTTATACGAGGGTGAATCTACACTTTCGCAATTTTACGTTCAATGCCAATTTTCAATGCCAATGTTGGAAGTGGGGAGCCCAACATGGTCCTGTATGTATTCCTTATTTACAAGACGGGATATATACAGTATGTGTACATCTCATTTTATGTATTTGGCTGTGAAGTTTACAAACTACCTCACATCTCATCGCAATTATGATACACAGGCCAATGATTACTGAACAGATGCTGCCTATTTCTGTGCTCATCTTGGCAGGACTGCGTTAAATGTAATGAACTGTAAGCAGCTCTCAAGCCTGATTCTTTAATTCCCTTTGGAGATATTAAAGGGTTATTACCAGATGTCTCTTATGACTCTTGCAATAGTAGTTATTAATTCGTGTTGCTGCTTCTGTTGGCTGTCGGACTTATTTTTGTTTAACTGTTGTAGTTGTTGCCTGGCAGCGTTCAAGGACTGAAGTGTTTTCTTTCTGCTCAGCTCATAAAATGGATTTTAATGAACGAAACTACCAGATTAAATAAAGAATACATTGTAGGAAAGGTGCACGTGTGTGTGTTTTCTGGTGCACGCATGCCTATGCAGCCAGAGCAGGATGTTGATAGATGCTGCTACTGTCAAACATGACATTTTCAAAGTCTTTTCTTCCAACAATATCCTTATATTGCATCTACATTTTGGTTAAAGTAGTTCCATGTAGGCGACATAAGACTGCATCCACATTAATATGCTTTCATTTTAAAACAGTGTCTTAAAAGGAAAATGATCTCGAACCAATCAGGAAGCTCTGTGTCATCGTTTTAAAATGTTTCCCTTAACTCCTGTCCTCACTACAATTAAATCCCAGAGTTTTCAAAATAAAACGGGGTCAGCAGCGTTTTTAAGAGGGGTTAGACAACGCTGGAGTACTGTGGACGCTAGATGGAAACGTAGCAGACGTCATGCGTCTTAAAACTCCACCTACTGGTTTTAAGGGACCCATCGACTCTGGAACGAGCTGTTTGAGGAGACGAGGCTCACAGAGTCAGTAACCTCTTTTAAATCACTTCTTAAAACAGATTTATATAGACTTGCTTTCATGTGACGTCATTTTATTGCATTTAATTCTTTTTATTTGTATTTGTATTAATCTTTTATCGTTATCTTGCTTTTGTTTTGCTTTATTTATAATTGATCTTTTACTGCTTTCTGTTTTACAGCTTTCCAAGTATCCTGTATATGCTTTGCCTGTCAAAGCACTTTGTAAACTCTGTTTTTAAAGTTGCCATATAAATGAAGTTATTATAATAAAACAGAAACGTGTTAATGTGGACGTGGCCTGAGACTACTTGGTCTATTGAAAGAACCTGCATAAACACAGACACACAGTAAAGCGAGTCCTCGGCCACTGTTCCTCTTTTGAAGTAGAAATGCAAGAGAATTTCATTCAAGTGTGGCTGAATTGGAAACAGAAGCCTGCAGATCAATATTTGAATGCAAGTACTTTGGTTTACTCCCATGTGAGCGTGTTCACGTGTGTGTCAGGCTGCCTGGGGCGGCGCTAGTGGGACCGATGCCAGACAGCTTACCGTCTGGAATTTGATGGGGTCCGGTAATGTTTTATACACTCGCCTCCATGATGCATTGTGAGTGAAGCGCAGCGTCCGTCAAAGAGACAAAATAACGGGACACAAAGTCGCGTGAAAGAACAATTCTTTCATATAATCATCCCATTTTTCTTTTCCTCTCTCCCAAACACACACACACACACACACAGACGCAGCAGTAACATCTTTAACTCACCTCGCAGTTTGACAGTTTTGGCTCACATCGTAACACAGAGAGTGTCACACACGAACACACACTGAGGTAAAAGTCTTCTCTCTTATTAGAGGCAGTTTATGGCTCACCATGAGACACACACACACACACACACACACATATATATACAGGGGACAGAGAGACAGACTTTATTTGATCCAACAGGCCAGGCCTCTCTCAACCCTGAGGTCTCCTATTTCCTCACGTTCCCACAGATGTCTCCTTCAATGATACAGTATTGATTTATTGTCCACCACATGACAGAGAGACAGAGACCGAGAAAAAGATGCTCAGAGAGGGACAGAAAGATATTGAGCCAGCGAGAAGGAGGGGAAGAGAGACAGAAAGTGAAAGATATTATTAATGTTACTGAACTGTTTGCTGCTGCTGCTGTTGTCACACTGTCACCAGCAGAACTCGGCCATTTGTTGATCGACCGTATATAGTATATATATATAGCCCAAAACCAACAACGGCCTTTTCTTCTGCGCTGAAAGTAAAGCAGTTTGGAAAGTCAAATGGACACCGAGTCACTTCCACCACTCAGAGTTTCCAAGGTCGCTTGTTAATGAGTGTAAAGCAAATGAATTATTGAGTGTGGGAGATGAGACACTAGGCAGTGCATTACGGTTTCCTCGGCAACATATTGACTCTTCTGAAAATTAAATCAGGCTGGCATCTTTCAGTTTGTCTTTTTTTTACTTCTTTGGACAAAAATGTCTTGAAGGTCATTGTGTTTTTTGATTTTCTATTAGATTCACTCAGTACGTTTACACAGCAGTATCCTGAGGCTTAATGGATTTCTGTTTATATGGAAAATAAGGAAAACGGGATATTCTGGAAACATCCCTGTAATGTATAGTATTGTTCAGGGTTCTGGTTGTCTACATTGGTGCTGACATGTCTTTGGACCTCTGGACATCCAGCAGATATCTGTCAGTTGTGTGCTACAATTATCTCTCTTGGCTTCAGACTCAAGTAGATCATTTTATCATTTCATAATATTTGTGTTTTACTGACTAACTACCGGTGGCGGAATAAGTACTCAGATGTTTTACTTAAGTAAAAGTAGCAATACCAGAGTGTAGAATTACTCTGCTACAAGTCAAAGCCGTGCACTCAAATAAAAGTACAAAAGTATCAGCATCAAAAGATATTAAAAACACCAAAATTATGCAGAATGGCCCATTTCAGAATAATGTGTATTATATTATTGGATTATTATTATTGCATTAATGTGTAAGTGTCAGTGTTGCAGCTGCTGGGTATCCATAACATCCATAACAATACATCATGATGTATTAGTTGATTATATTTTGTGTTATTAATTGCATTAATCTGCAAAGTAACTTATAACTAAATGTATCATACAAACGCAGTGGAGTGAAAAGTACAATATTATATTAAGTACCTCAAAATTGCACTTGCATACAGTACTTGAGTAAATGTACCCTGTTACATTGCACCACTGGGACCTACCTGATTTCTCTTGTTGAGGATGCACCTGTGCACATGGCAACCAGTGACCAGAAACCTGAATAAGGTGTCTACATGTAGTATCTGGTTCTCCTCCTAGCACATTCTGTTTTATATAAGTATAAAAAATCCCCCCCCCCCGCATGCTAGAAAAACCTGATAATTTCTGCAATTTCGTTATGCATGTAAACATACTCATTGATTCCTTTCTAAGCCCTGCGTGGCTCATTAGTAAGACAAATGAAAGAAAATGAACCTATTCTCATATTGTCGTCATTGTAGGAGCATTTACAGTTTCACTTTTATGAATTTGTATGTAGGAGAATTGGGGTCGGCCTGCTGTCCTCTGACCTCCTCGTGGAAGATTCCACACGAACAGAGGGTTAGTTTGAGATCAGGTATCGTGAATACTTTATATGTGTTTGTACATTTAGCAGCAAAAGGAGTTCTATCCACCACAGACTGCAAAAGTGGTCTCTACCTCTCACTTTATATTTCCTTTCCTAACACATAGCGTACATGTTCAGCCCTCCTCAACACGCTGAACAGCTCATCTGTCTGAGAGAGTCCAACAGAAAATTAGGGCCACTCTCTGCTCCTAGTTGCCTAGGCAACCACTCAGAAATACAGAGGCTTTTCTGCACAGGGACGAAGCAGCATGGCCGTATTATACCACTGTCTGAGGCTGTAATCCCTGTCATCTACCCGCTGTGTCGCCAACTATACCTCTGGAAAAGAACATCCAACCCCCACAAGCACCTGCACCCCCACCCCCCTTCCCCCCCTTCCCCCCCTTCACACTCACTCACTGCACTGTGGGTCGCCGGGAACAGCAGGGCGACTGTTACCATGGCAATATCGATAGTTATCTCTTTCGCCCGCCCCCCCCGTGCACGTCAACAGGTGAGCTCTGTAATGTAAAATTTGTCACACACAGATGAGGACGTCTGCAGGGGAGCACACACACACACAGAAACACACAAAGTACTGGCTGCCCACTTTTATAATAAACTAAAATGTGTTTATAAGCATTCTGTATATATGTGTGCATGTGCATTTGCATAAACACACACATTCATGAAGGGAGGCAATATACACACACACACACACACAAATTTAGGCTTTTACACCAAAACTACATATATGAATTTAAATGTGACATGCATGTGCACAGACGTGAACTCACAAACACATCGTATGTCTACACGCACGAGCACGCAGAGCATTTACAGTAACTACGCATGCATCGATACGTGTGCAAGTATTACACACGGTATGTTGTTTTTTCACACACACACACACACACACGCGCGTCTCTCTCACAAACACACAAATGCAACAAACACCCCTCTGATCGCCCCATCAGTCAAATCCATAATTGGCGGTCCATTATGCCATAGTTCATTTGCATGGTTCCAGCTGAAGTGTTTACCAGATGTCTGTGGGTATCGCTAACATGATTAGGCTGTCGTTCCGCTAATTTATTGGGTTGATCCTCTGGGTACTCGTCCATCATCCGTAGGATTCCCGGAAATACTGTGAAACTGATGGTCTTCCGTGACAGGAATGGTTGAACGTCCACGGTGTATGTAAACACTGCTTGTGACACCTTGTCATCCTTGCAGAATGCGAAAGTCTCCAAGCTCGCTTCTGTAACAACATGACTTTGACAAATTCCCCGATATTTATCATGGTTGGAGATCTAAGCGAGACTGTTTCAGGGTTTTGCAGTGGGTTTGATTTACTTTGACACTTTAGAAGAGAGCACAGGAATGTCAAGTTTGACGCTCATGCGTCTATGATCTTTGAGACTAAACTGGGTGTAGCTATGAAGGTGTGGTGGCTGTTTTACCGTTTTCCAAGGCCACATATCAATAATAATAAGAGTTTTGATATCAGATTAACATCCAGGAGAGAACAGTAACAGCTGAGCTTCAGGTAGTGCACACTGGGTAATGCAGTTTATTTAGGGCCATTATGAATCGCAGAGAGAACCTGACACAAAGAGGGCAGGAAAGAGTACTGGCAGCTTGTGAGGAGCGAAAAATCCCACCGCACGTGGGACTATGGCTGCTCCCTCGCAGTCCTGGGCTTTGTTTGTCCAAAACAATTAATAAATATAGTAATATGTAAACGTAATATTCCAGCAATAAATGACTGCACAAGATTATAATTTAGTAAACAAGAGAGGCGGTCTGCTATCTGTCATTGTTAGACAGTGATGGATGTGTGAACACAGAATAAGCTCAAACATGTTTCTGATGAATTGTTATGACACATGCATAAAAGCGCAGATAAAGACATGTACGAACGCAGGAACATCTGCAAAAACATGGAAGCAACTTGCACACACACTAATCTAATCCAATCTAATTCACACAAAAAATACATAAAAACATGATCTACTCTCACACATGCGGCTCTCATTTGCAACCGACTCCACACTGTCACAACATTACATGTAATGGACGCGTCAGTCTGCCAGGCAGCTTCACATCTTCTCAACTCCATCTAGAAAAGGCAAGGGGGAACATTTCAGCAGGCATCTTTGTGGAAGCTGAGACGCAATCCTCCATCCAAATGACATCTAAACAACACGCTAGGTGTCACGCCTATCCGAAATGGCAATCACCGGACGTAAATGTCAACGGGAATTCAACTCAAGGGGTGTTTTAAGAGACGAAATTCTGATCCTGAGATTTAAATCCAGTAGGGCGAAAAAAAAAAAAAGAGTAATCCGATTCCTGTGCGTCCTGCATGACAACGAAGTGGAGGTGCATTCAAATGCCATGAAAATGTCACAGGTATTACAAAAAATACACACATTTCTTATGAGATATGACTGGCAAGTATAATATGTTAATGTAGGTTTGCTCCAAACTGTGACTGGCTTGGAAGGATACACGCACATACAGTATACAAACACACACACACGCGCGCAAACACATATGTGGACTCTGTATTAAAAGCATCCAGCACATCTGGGCATTGTCCACATTTCCACATTGTTGTGTTCCCCCCACCCTCTTGGTGGTGTGCTTCAGGTGGGCTTCAACATCTAATCTTTTAATTATCAGTAGACTGTAAGACAGCTTAGTTGAAATAAACCCTATAGACCTACTTTCTGTCTGCCACACTGCTTCACCATGACTTACAAAGCGCTCTGCAATAAGAACAATGCTGTCTGACAGCGGACTGACAGCTGAGCCATGGTGTGCTATGAGATAAGAGAGACAGAAAGATTGAGCTGAATCTGGACCTGACAGCAACCTTCAGCAGTAATTTATTGGCATTTTTTGCATGTTAGCTCAGGTGGTCCGGTTGATTTATATGGCCTAATATCTTCTACTTTACTTGAGTATTTTCTTTTTCTACTCCACAACATTTCAGAGGGAATAATAACACTTTTTACTCCTCTGCATTTATCTTACAGCCACACTCTAGTTCTTCGTCACTTTGCAGGTTAAGATTTTACTTCTAAAAACCTTTTTAGCTTAGACACGTTGCTGTAGCGTAAACTGCCCCGCACGGCATAAAATAGGTGCAGTGCGCTTCCTCAACCAGCTACAACATTCAAAGGCTGCTTACGCTGTAATTAAAATAGTTATATTATGAATAAGGACTTTTACTTGTTGTGAGATCTTTTTACACTGTGGTCCAGTAGGTCTTCTGCACCCGCCAAAGTACGTCCACTAAAAGTACTTGTTTTTGCCACTGACAGGCTCGGATAAAGAATAAAATCCTTTTGTTTAACCAGAAACAGAAAGTCTCGCTCAAGGAAAAGTATCGCCCTGAAATCTTGCGAGAGGTTCAGTTGCGGAACGACGATCTACTGGACCAGTTCCAACACTTTCTGTGAGCATTAGTCATTTAGAACCCAAAATTTGTTTAAAAAAAAAGAAAGAAAAAAAAGGTTTAAGTAAGTGTATGAAGGTGCCAGTATGCTCAAAACAAACTAGTTCTTACAAAGTGTCATGACTTCTGAAGACAGCAGGGTTGACACCTGTTCCTAACGACACAGGTGGGGTGAAAATCCTGCTGTCGGGAACGAGATGCAACAATCCTTCAAATACCGGGGATACCGGCACTTTTTGGACAGTCTGTCTGCAAAGGCTGAGTTGTTAGTCTTCGTGTTAAAAATGAAAAATAGAGCTGCTTGAGAGAGAAGTTCAAACTCTGTTTCTTTCGGGTGAGGGTTTAAGATGCTAACCATGCAATCCCTACATCCCTAGCTCGACTTCATTCAGGGAGGTGTGTTGCATGCCCCCCCCTTCATCTCTCTCCCATTTCCTGTCAGCTCGCCATTGTATCCAAAGCTCCCCAAAATCAATTTCTTTAAAATTACACTATGAGTGCACAATCAGCATGGGTATTCCTCACTAGACTGAGCATGTTTTTAGAATCTTAGTACCTGGAACATTATTTGACTGTCTTGCCTAAAATGAAATGGTGTACTTGTACTGGATGAGACCAATTATGTTGAAGTAGTAAGTGCAGAATTAAAAGCAGGAGAACTTATACCAGTGAGACCTACATACACCAGTTATCATTACTATTCTCAGCATATAGACATGGAGACTTTGCAACCTCAAGGTCGAAACCTCGGAGTCTAGTTTCAGACTTTGGCCTTGATCCTGGTCTTCATGCTCACGGTAGCAGGCGAGCAAATTCGCGGTCTCCACGCTGCATTCTTAGTGGTTTATTAGTACGCTGAGCAGCACTATGGTCGGATTAGAATTCACTTCCACCTGCAACGAGTGAGGGGAGCCCATTCGACATTTCATTCAACATCGCCTCAGTCAGCGGCCATGGCCTGCATCAAGTCCCAGAATTAATATACCGTGACTTGGCTACACTGACCCATAAATTACACTTGTTGTTGAAGATCATCGACTGCTTTTGAAATACACTCCTTTGAAGGTTGGTTTCGCGGTTAGAGGGCAATGCTGTGACATGAAAGTCCAAACTCTGAAACCATAAACGTGTCCATCAACAGCCCTGAAACATGTGAATTCTCACTTACTCACAGAAGGTTAGTCTGTGTACGAGGTTGAGCTAAAGGAATGAAATGTAAATGATGGTGCAAATAGACAAGCTGGAGACTGATAATTGATAAGGGATCCCGGATGTATACACACAGAGACACATGCTCCAAATGATGCTGGTTAATCTTTTTAAAATGCCTTGCATCACTGCTATTGATATGCTGATCTATGACTGAAATCTGAATGGAAGTTTTCATTAGTTTTCATTAGCCAGTGGAATTAAAATCCCATCTCGTAAATTAAACAAAAAGGCTTTGAGATTTAATTGATTTCCCTGGTGGGGTGAAGATCCATTCAACACATAATTATAGGTTTCATGAGGATTATCAACATCATAATAAAAGAAAAAAGTATGGATGTCAAAACCAGGAAAAGAAAAGCTTCTGCACGAGAAAACAATGACATAACATTTAGTTTTTACATATTCGCTATTATCTAGAGAGTGCACAGTTTCCTGCATTATCAGTGTGAACTTTATATCTCACAGTAAGTTTTAGAATAAACCATTTGTGTAGAGGATATACCAGCTGTCACATGTGTTGCTTGTATTTAATATTTGACCGGAGTGGTACATGCATTTACATTTCCCCAAGAACAGCTACCCTGTTCACCACTTCCTTTGGGACTGTGTTGCCTTTTCCTCTGTAAATCTGAGATAATGTGCTATAATTTAATTCCTATCTTCTAATTTAAGCCCTCCCTTTGAGAGATAAAAAAAGAGCAGAACTAAACAACTTTTGTTCGGGCCCAGAAGAATCAAATTCTAACTAAAAAGTTTAATAATTATCCACTGTGAGATGTACACATATCCTGTTATTGGGGTATAATATATTTTTCACCCAATGAAAAATCCAAATATCTCTTAACATAGTACAATTTAAACAGGATCAAAATCAGATCAATATTTTCTTAGGAAATTATTCTAGTACCACATTATTTTGGAGAGATGGTGGTGAAATAACGGAGAGGGAGGAAAAAGAATATTAAAGTAAATTAGAATTCTATTTGACCCTAAACAGAGAGAACATGGTGGCAGAGTATCTGACCACAGTGAACGATAGAAAACTAAGGAAAACGTTGACAATCTACAGAATCTCCTCTTAAATAATATGTATCCTGTATTTATCGATCTCCCCGATCTTCAGAAACTGCAGAAACGAATGTATTAGCTGCAAAGTATGTCGACTGTTGTCCTACACTCAGGGGAAACAAGCTCTACAGTGAATAGTTGAGTTATTACCCCTGTTGTTTGTTATTTAATGCCTTATTTCCTTGCATTTCTGTACTGCTTTTGCAATATAGATTCCTGATCTGTCATGCGAGTAAAGCTCATTTGAATTTCATGGGCGCCACTTTTCCCCAAGACTCAAGCGATCACAGTCGATGCCAACATCATGATGCGGAAGCCCACTTGTACCCTTGTTTTTGTGTTTTTAAAAAAAGGATTCGGTGCGGGAGCTATGCTGCTGCTTTCCGAAAAGCATGGCCCTTCCTCGATGAGGTTGTCAGCGCAGACTTTGCTTAAAAGCAGTGACGTGCTCTCAAACGCTACGGGCAATCCGAGTAGGCTACTGCGTTGTTCTCACCGACAACAGCAAGCGTTTCTCTTGTAATCCTGTTACACGCTGCATAATCCCACCCACCCTCGCCGTGATGGCACGTCACTCACCGACTCCGACATCTGTTAGCTATCTGCAGAGACAGACAGAGAGCAATAGTGACAGACACGTGACAGAGGAGTCCTTGAGTTGACAGGAGGGGAGTTTGAGACAGACAGCCCAGTGTGCACGGTGAAAGGAGGAGGGCCCGCCGGGAAACCTGCCCTCCAACCCCCCGGCGGGCACGAGCTGGTGTGTGCTGGTGCCAGCAGATGACAGCAGCCGGTGAGCAGACGGTGTGTGTGTGTGTGTGTTTAAGACGAGGCCAGCAGACTACACGCAGGCCGGAGCTACATGTAGCCCAGCAGGGAGATGGCTGGACATGATGCGAACAAGAACAATGCAAGAGCACGCACGCCTGGTTTATTGTACCTCATGAGCCGCTTCATTTGCCGCCTTCACGTTCTCACGCAGAGACAGAGCCATGATTTATCCCCCCTTAATGATGCAACGGTCTCAGCCCTCCTTGTATAATATATTATATTTGCATACTTACAGTGCCTTCACCCTGGCAGGTAAGCTATAATCACAGAGAAAATGTTCACTTGGAAAATTCGGTCACCTAACTTCCTGAAACTTCACATTCACATTCATTCGCTAACTGTCAACTGTGCTAGCAGCTGGCCAACAGACGTAACTACATTCACGTGCAGCTGAGGTCGGAAGTGCAACTTTTTCAACTACAGTTAGCAAACATTAACCCGCCAGTGAACCTTAGTTTCTGGTTGCTAGCAAGCTAACTTTAGCCGGCTCCAGTAGCAGCTACAGAGTTTTTAGGGGAGGCTCCAAGTTGGAGCTACTTCCTGTCTCATAACTCACCACCTTTGTGCTTGAAAGGTGGCTCTAAAAAGTTTGTATCCTGCTCTTTCCAAATGTTTTCCCCCATATGCCTAATGCACCCTCCCATGCATTTGGCTAAATGTAGCTTAGCCATATTAGTGTGACAATCTGTTGTGTTTGACTGCAGTTCAATCAGTTCTAAATAGATTTCATTTGGCCCTTTGTTCTGTCTACATTAAATGTCAGATCTTATTTCTCACCAAAATCTCAACGTAAACTTAATATTAATTTAATCCTCAACCCAAGCCCTAATCCTCCCATTACTCACTCGCGCGCTTCCTAAATCATGTTGACAACAAGGGTAAACACGTTCTCAACACACATATGCACACCCTCAGGTGTGTGGATGATGTGCAAATGACGCACACACCCACACATAAATCCCACACTCGAGGGAAAATCAAAGATTGACAGGCGCTACGCAGGCTGGAAGAGAAAGCAGGATGAAGGAAATATCAAGCATCATAATTGCATGTGGGTGAAGCATTCGATATCATCACCAACTGCTGATTACAGCTGACAAGTGGAAATGTTCTCCCTTTTGTGTTATTTCCTCTCAGTGAGTTGAGGCATTTGCACTTAATAGCACATGGTGTTTTTAATAATTCTGAAGTACCTTAAATTTCAATCGCAGAGAAATGTTGCGACGCAGATTGAACATTTTGTTGATCGACAATGCCCTGAGGATATCAACGTTTAAAAGCTTCACCCATTCGATACTTTTAATTCAGTTCATTTAAATTAGTTCATGGGTCAAAGCCTTACGTCCATATATCTGTTTCGAATGGATACCCAGACCAAATGAATAGGAGATTTATAAAACAAAAACACGCTGCACTTGTCTGTGCTAAAGAAACAGAAAAGTGTAACAATCATAATGATATGCTGTTTGGTGAATGTTTGATCCAAAGCACACTGAGAGCATACTTAGCAATTAAGTGTAACGAATCCCCAACCAGACATGTCATTTTACCCACTGAGCTACCTGGAACTATTAATAGGAAGCACGTAGGGGCATGTTCTCATGAGATAACCTGTGCTGTGTAATTATCAGGCAAACAGCTTCTAATATTAACGGCTTAACACAGTGTTGATGTAACACTATATTGGGTTGTGTAGATTCTGTTGACTGTATCCTTTCACATCAGTCCAAATTAGACGTAGTGTTGGTCCTCAGAAAACAAGTCAAAATAGCGATAATGTGATACATGAGAGAAGCCTTTTGGAAAATGTGCTCTTCCCTTGCTGCTGACCCCCCCCCCACCACGCACATCTACTTCCTACCAACTACTCATAAAGGGCAACAAATCAAACATCATACGGATGTGCAACAAATAAACACTTTATATCACCCAAGACGGTCAAATAGTGTGCTGTTCATCCTCTGACCACTTGACACCAAAACAGAGCAACATCTACTTTAAACTGTTTCTATTTTCATGCGCCTTTAACGAGGAGTTTTGTGTGTGTGAAAATATGTGCAAAAACACAAGAGCGATTTGCAACGGAGCCAAAATGACTTCGGCTACTGACTGATAGGTCATAGTTCTTATTTATCATATGGTTATCCATTTCTTTTTTCTTTTTCTAAAAACAAGCACTGAGCATCAAGGATCATTTCTAGTTAAAGGCTACACAGCCTCGTGCGTCTGTTCCCTCCGTGTTTGACAGCAGCCCTTCTGTGATGCGATAAAGCTAAACTGACGACCACAATGTGACTAAACCCAACGTTTCATATCTACCTCCATACTTTGCTGCCTTGAATGAATATGCAAAATAATAATGAGAGAGGAGCGCTTACTGATTACTGGCTAGGTGTGCTTCACATGACAGTCTGGTGTACCTGTTTGATGAATAGCATGTACGTCTCTGGCAGCAGAATGCATCTGAAACAAGGCACAAACAGCTTGGGGGTGGATATTTGCCAACATGGGGCTGTACACCCTGGCGCTCTGCGTGAAGGACGTTCGCTCAAAACACATTGGTAATTCCAAAAATGTGCAATTCACATCAACATATGCACAATTGTTTGTTTTATTAATGTTAAATGACTCATAAAAAAACCCACCAATCAATATCCTGAAATGAGTAAACTAAACACTGAACAGGTACTGTGTCTTTTGTTGGACAAAATATGAATGTGAAACTGAAAACACAGGGTTAAATCCTAACCTGCATAGCCTAGAATCAAATGAAGCAGGGGAATCCATTTATTCCCAGAGACACATTTTTCAAGGCAGGAAAGCGAGTGACAGAACATCCCAGCATGCGGGCCTTCCTCCCCTCCTTTCCTCCAGGCTATATATAGCTGAACTGAAGGTTTCCCTACATCTCTGGTTGATGCCAAATGTCCTTGCTCTGCAGGTGTCCTTATCTGTGGCTAATATTAGCCCAGTACAGTCCTGGATCTACCAATAGCCTCTTTGGGGAGAGGAGGGAGGCCGCTGGTGATGCTTCGCTGGTCCCCCAGGACCATCTGTCTTAGCTAGGTCCACAGCATGGGATAATGGCATCGTGTACTGCTGTACATCAGGTGGATCCTTAGATGTGGCTGCAGATTTCATCTATCAGCTCTCGTGGCCTGGCCAAGGAAATTTCTTGATATTTAATAGGCGCTTTTGTGTAACTTGCATACAGATGTAGAAGCCATTGACCCTCATTTGAATGAAATGGGTATCACTGCGAAACAGGATGTCAGTAATTAGTGTCTTTTCTTCTCTTGGCTGGCACTTGTTGAGTGGAGGGTGAAACCGGTCGCATACTGTCACCCCACTGTCAAAAGGAACAAAACTGTGACCTTTACAAAACCCAATAGGACCTTTCACTAAATCGTATTCATCCAAACCCCAACCAGAGAGCAGACACACTTCCATCATAGACACCTTGTAGCCAATGAGAGCCAGCAAACCAAACTAACATTTCCTCCCCTCCCCCTTTGTAGTCATTCACAGCCATGTTAATCCAGAGAGCAAATCTCCATATGCCTGGACAAACCTAATTAACACCCATCACATGTGAACACACCCAGCACTGAGCTTTTCTCCTAATTAGATGGCTTTTATACGAGCGATGGCTCGACAATGTTCCGTGGCCTTGAACACGTCACAGAACATTTCGGGGTCTTTGTTCTCACCCCACTCCCCTTTCTCATCTTTGCATCAGCCACATTTATGCGAGTCGAGTGCCAGGCTATTAATCACCAAGTCATTAGCTATGCATCAATTACTCAAGATGCCCACCACGCTTTTTTCATTTGAGGCTGGGCAAACTCTGGAAGATTGATTTGGTGAATATTTAACAATTATCTGTTAAACACTTGCCAGTCCTGTTCGTCTGACACCCCCTCACCACATCAAAAACCTAGAACGCATCTGGCCATATCAGAGGCTCCAAAAGCAAAATGCCTAAAATCCAAATTGCTCAATGATAATCTTCACTCACAGCATCAGACTTGTCAGCTGCGCCACAAATTAAAACACAGATTAGTTGGGTTTGGTGCAGGAGGTGTTCACCATGGTAAATGGCGGCATTTATATAGCACTTTTAACCAAATTTCTGTTTTAGAGTGCATTTTCCCATAAATCACACAGTTAAATAAGATTCCTAAAATCTGCTGGTATTTGGTTTTTCTTGTTTTGGCGTCTTCTGTCTGCGCAGCTTGTAAGCCCTGTGGCTATACTCGGTGGAGCTGTATTAGCCTTCAGGTAACAAAGAAGCCACAGCGCTGCAGGTACCTGGAAACAGAAGTATGGCCTGGAAAAGTGAAGCAGTAACATACTCTACTCAATTGACATCAGCCTTCGAGCAGCGTTTAGGCAAGACCTTACAAAACTATTTAACCCCTAACTGCTAGAACTGTGACCAACAGTATCCTGATATAATGTCCCTGTGTGTGACAGTGAGTGGATGCAACAATACAGACCTGAGACAAACCAAATAAATCCAAATTGATTCCAATAAAATGGCCCAAATTGGGTCCAGATACTAAAAAGACTAGACCAAAAATGGCATACAATTAACAGACTTAGAATGTAGTTTGACATCATCCATTATCTATAACCGTCTATCACGGGGGAAAATAAACAGAATATCAATACACTTTCTCATGTTTTTCACACATTTCTTTTCACATTTCAAATAAGCAGTAAAAAGACAAGCAACCATCCCAGCATGCCAAGACACTGGCAATGAATTAGGTCAAGTCTGAGTGAAATCTAGCGTTTGAAGAATTGAGACGGAACTCGAGACTGGACCCAAGCACGGCAGTCTGCGTTTTGCTTGTTTTTGGATGTTTGAGTTTCACTCTGCAGAACGACGTATGTGCAGAGTTTTGACACTAGAGGTCTGTTTTCACATTCATCTGCTGAGTGATCAGCTTAAATCTGAGTTTAAGAACTGTAAGTTTGTGCAGGATTTTAGTTTGAAGCCAGCCAGAGTTCAATATGCAACGTAGACAAGTGTGATGTGGAAACTTGCAGCCTCCAGTGCACATCCACTGAGAATAGACTTTCTGGTGACGGAGGTGAAATTTTATTTGTAGTAGTTAAAATTTTGCATATTCATAGATTCTTAAATGAGGTAGAAGGAGTAAATTATTTGGGTATTTTAACCAAATTATCTTTCGAAGTAGGAGCATTTCTATATGCACAAATACATGTCTGGAGGTCTTTTAACGGCTCAACCTTAAACTTTTGAAAGCAAGAAAAAAAAAAGTTCTACTCAATGTCATTTAGCACAATCTGTTGCCGTGCTGTGTACTTCGGCACCTTATTTCCCTCTAGAGACTCTGAATTAGAGAGCTGTGTGATGCAGTGCTCATGGAAGGGGTGGGGGGGGGGACTTAATCTCTCGGCTCCCCTGGGAATTGTGGGGATAATTGTTCAGCCAGATGCTGTGATGTCAGTACTCATCACTGGAGCCATAAATAAAGAAACAGACAATACGGTAACTTGACAGCACGGTTGCAGACATGAAATGTTGACTGTCATTCTTTACTCTCAAACTCTCTCGACTCACCCTGGTCTGATAGCGAGTGCACTTCACGTGTAGCAGTGTCCCAATTCAGCTTTTCAAAGCCCTAAGTTCAGAACTAAAAGCAGGAAGTCATGAGACATTCTTGTAGCAAAGCGAGGAGTTCCAGGGAAGAAGTTGAGATGAATATATTAGTGTACAAAGTGATGACTCCCCCTTTTTCCTACGAACAGTCATCATGGGTTTTCCCTAAATTTAACCTAATGTAACCGTAACTAAGAAAGTGTTGATGCCTAAACTCAACCAAACCTTAACAACATAGGCAGAAGATCACCAAAAAATATATGTAGATCACTTTGGAAAGCGGTGACAAACTAATCTTAACTGAAAAGCTCTGCGCTTTCTCACAGTCTTCATCAAAAATGAAAGTTCAGAAATACTTTGGCAACATATGAATGAACGAATACGAATGAGCTCATACTCTCTAGACCTGCTTTGTTGTTCAGGCGTGAGGAGATTGTACTGGGCCCAGTTGCACAAGTTATTCTACCACTTCTCATCCCCACTTTGAACCGATTGTGTCTCAAAACCAGTGGATGGACAAAGAGAGAACATTTGGTAAATGGTAAATGGACTCTTACTTATATAGCGCTTGTCAACCGAAACGGTTCCCAAAGCGCTGTAACAGCAATCTAAGCTTGAACAGTAGTCTAATTTTGGAGCAAGAGTTCAACAAAGTCCGAGTACTTTGCGGTTCGTGGCCAGCGTCTTAACGCCTCAGACGTAGATCCACTTTAGCAACAAAAGACATCTGGGAAATTAAGTCTAGTTTTCTTCTTTGTCCAAGGCAGGAACATCAGAAGTGGTCTAATTTGATAGAAGTATGCTACTCGTTCTAACATAGCAAAGCCTTGCCCGAAGCAGTGAAGGCAAACCAGAGGCAGTTGGGTCTAAAGTCACAGAGGTGGGGGTTTAACACCGAACACCACCCGGACGCGGCTTATTGTAATGCCTTGGAAGGCTGTTCATTTCAAAAGCAGAAACTTGGGATAAGTGCTTTTTAATAAAAACCTGGGCTAGTGGACATGAATAGAAAGCACAATGAAAAGCTTCTCTACATTAATTGACACTCGTGGGTCCATTAAACACTCGCCATAGCCTGGTGTAATTTCTCTCGATCGGAGCACTCAATGCAGCGAAGGTTCAAAAGCGATCATGGGAGTTAATTACGTTCGCAAGAGTGCGGCAGTTTCATCACATGAGACTGCGGTGAGGATTAATGGCAGGCGTCACCGAAAAATCCAATAGAAGAGTGATTAGCATTCCTTGGAGATCGGCGAAGATTTGGTGCATTGCTTGATAATCAGAGCGTAGTACTCTGCCTCGGCTTGACACACAACATGTAATTTCATCCCAAAGGGAGAGTCGATTCGTCACAGAACAAGGGGGTGAATAATTTTTAGGAACATAATTATGAAAGAGGTCCTGCTGCCCTTGAACCACATGTGTCAGTGCTGTGGAACAAGAGGATATACTGATATACTCCCTATCTTTCTATCTCTATAACAAATGCCACCGAGACTATTCTTGTGAATTTATCGTGCTTGTTTAATGTGACCTTAAACATAGTGAGCTGACAACCACAGCCAAATAATGACGTTAATATCTTGATCCCTGATATGGTTGCTTTGTTAAAATGACTGATAGTACGCAGCAGGCCTGAGGTCAGTGACACTCGGGGAAACGTTGGCGTCATTCTGAACAATTCCCCAAGAGTACACATGGATGTTTTTACCAGGAAGCCTTAGCATATGAGTTGTCCCTTTCAGATTTTGGACACATTCATATATAAAATGTTTGGAGTAGTATTATATTATTGAATTTTGTTTGCTTAGTTTGGCCAGATAAGAGCAAAACCATTCAGCGTTATGGCTATCAGCAAAGTGCGTTTGTTAGGAATGAGATCTTTTCTGATTAAAGCAGCACTTATTGATCTCTTTGGTGTCATTGGGGTCATTTGGGGAAGTGCAAATTGTTTATTCACACATCCAGCAGACAATGAGCAAGATTACTCTTCATTTGGAGTCTTTCCAGCGGGGGTTTTCACCCCTAGTAGCAGTATGGAGTCCTTTTTCTACGAAAGGGTCATCTTTTGTCCGCACATGCACACGTGAGTGACGCGATGCACATTCCTGCCAGTTTCACACTAGTCCACTGATCTTCAGGTGTGCAGTGACATGCCAAGATATGCAGCAATGCGCCAGCAAAGACGGGGGGAAGAAGAAGACTGCTAGCTAAGTACATGCATGCACCCAATGCTGGATTTAAAATACTTAAAAACTCAACATCACAAATGTTTTATGAGGAATGGAATACGTTCCAACACGTTTGTTGGAGCTCCAGGAAACACATAATTTCATTTGGTGAGTAACACTGAAGGCGATCATAACTGTAATTTGTCTGTAAGAAAACTCCACAGGGCACCTTGAAGTTGCTAAATACTCCACTAGTTTCACCAGTTCCTTGCTGACTTTGTTTGTCTGCCGTTTGGTGGTGAGCAGGGAGCTTTTTTGCTAAAAAAAAACACTGCTGAGTGCTGAATGAAGGCTGATGAGAACAGTAAGACTGAGTCAGTAAAGTTGTGGGCCGTAAAAAGCCAAAACAATGAGCTGAAAGCTGTTAAAAACACTCTGAGGTGAACCGCAGAGAGATCATTCTCCAGATTTGTCACTAGGAATGAACCCTTTCACATTACAGTAGTCATGTGACCACATGTAAATATGATAACACTGATGAGTTCATCTTTAAATATAGAGAACAACCCGCAAAACACATATTGATTTCTGACTGCCGGCGATTCCTCCTGCGTTGAAAGCCTGTTGCCTTGTGTTCTTAATTTGTATGAATGCCAGAGGAGGTAATCTAGAGAAATTGTATATTAGTCTACAGAGAAACCTCACCACTGTGGTCATGTTTAACCAAAATAACACAGACTTGAGTTAGATTTGTTTTGAGTTTCACTTCGCTGCCAGATTCTCAAACCTGGCAGGATGGCCTATACTCAAAGATCTGCCCACTAGCCATTCAGTTCTGTCAAAAAAAAAAAAAAAGTAAATCTTTCCGCCATAGTTTGGATCAAAGGAAACCATTTACACTGTGGCAATCTGCTGCTATCTTAGAGGAGGAGTTTGTTTTTATAACTCCTTTCCTTCACAAGCCAACCGCCGTCAGAGTGTGTTTGCCTTGAGTGCAATTGTTGACTTAGAAACTGCCTGCGTTAGAACATCTGCATACAAAGTAGGAATTTATCATCTGCTCTGCTTCGAACTCCAATTTACACTCCGATGAGGCAACAACAACACCGCAGGATGACGTCTGTTTCAGCAGACCTTTGGCTTGGAGCAAAGTCACGACACCTCACTTGTCTTGTCGTCTCCTCCAAGCATCATGGCGTGCGCGCACACACACACACACGCGCGCACGCACACGCACACAGCCTTGCACACAACATTTACTGTTTGTTACGCAGTAGATTGTACAAGCAGTAAGATACTGGTGCTATACATACCGATCCTCCAAGATGACTTCAAGATATAATCATTTAAATGATCTTGCTGCACTGGTGGACAATTGTTCCCAAGTTGAAACTGAGGGGAGGGATTATGGATCAGCCTCAGTCGGTCTGCTTATCAGCTGAATGTTTGCCGATTGGATTTTAATGAAAATGTGTGGAATGACGCGTGAACGCTCGGCTCCGGCATCTTCTTAAAAATGTGTCTCCCAATTGTGAAGCTCTATCTGATTTCTTTGTCGTCTTTTTTGACAGCACAATGACGTTTTTCATATCTGGTCCATGTGAACGCTGTTACGGCTGTACCTGAGCTGGGACAGCCGAGATGTGGCCCAGATCTGGCCCACCGCGTCTATGCTATCTGGGCCACAAACAAAACATCCTCCCAGAACACAGAAACATATCCTACACACTCCATCCACTAGCTAGTTTGGGTCTCCAGAGTGATGGTGTTTTTGGGTGCACCGGGCGTCGCCGACAGCTCACAGCCCCTCCCATCGTAGGCTCCGCCCCATAATAAGCTCCAGGCTCATTTTATTTCAATTAATTAGCATAAATGTATGCATGTGAGTCCTCAGCACCCTCTCTCCTCTCAGGCACCCCCCGATGATCTAGTATGCAAATGTTAATTAGAAATTGATGTACTGCAGGAGGGTTTAAAGTAATGACATCCCAGGGGGGGAACTTTCACCATATAATACGGTAATGCTCACCGACAGCGTAAGCTTCTGTAGCACAATGTGCCTAGAAATGCTCCTTCAAGCCAAAATTGTCTGCCACACAACGCACATCAACTGTTGAGATAAACACGATGGAGGAGGATGTTAAGAATTCATCAGAGTAAATTTGGAGGGGAACATATTCTGAATTAGAGCCTTACTTCTCTGATTTTAAAAAGGGCTGCAAGCGCACTTGTGTGAAGGTTTTTCTTTCTAGCCTATATTGAGGAATGCGTGAATGAAAATATTGTTTTGCTGCCTTGATCAGACGTTTTTTGGGAAGAGAAGCCCAACAGGAGTGGGGGGCATGTACATGGAGAGTTATTGTATATATGATTCATTTTGGCAGCCTTACACTGCATTTATCATTTGATGCCCACAGGTTGCACATGGACTACTTTATATCATCATGCGAGGCTACTTTATGTATGTATGTATGAAGGAGTTTGCAGATGAGTGAGTGAAGAGCAAGGAAAGGTAGCTTCCAGCAACGTCTAATAGCCAAAAAGAAAAACCTTTGACTAACAAAGCTGCATGGTAGATGCTGTAGGAAAAGATGATCAAATACCTGCACATACTGGGAAAAGTGCAGATAATTAATTAATTCATCATTAATAATTTACTACATTTTGTGATGGTTATTACATTGTGATTCCAGTGGCAATGTTTTAAAGACAAATGTAATAACCTAATATATACACTTTATATAACCATGTAATGGCAAGGAAAAACACACCCTAAAACTGTAGTATGTGTGTCAATGCGGCCCACAAAGACCTGGTTCAGTTCCTGGCTGTGGGGCTGCTGACTTTAATTATAAGCTGTTGTTACATTAGCTTCAACAGATGTCTTCTTTTTGAAAAACATTTCCAACAAGTGCTGTAACAGGTTAGAGGCTACTGTCAGTCATCCTTTTACAGTGTTTACATCATTGATAATATAATTAGAATTAAAGATGTTATATTGACCACTTTAAATAAACTGTGATATCTTCTGATAGAAATACAGCTGTAAAGGAGCACTACACAGATTATGGTGATAACAATAGAATGTTAATATGTAGCACGTGATGGTGCAAAAACATGTTGTGGCTAATAATGTAAGAAAGGGCTCTTCTGTGGGGCACTAAACCTGATCGCGTGGCACTGACATATTTAAAAAAAATAAATGGCTAAAATGGAGACACTTATGATCACAATAATGCATGGATGGTTCGTTGTTTTCACCCTCGGAAAGACGTCAAGTCTAATTGGAAACAATATGATGAAGAACTTGGTCGAGGAAATGACGAAGAACATTTGACTTGTCAGGGGGAAAACCCATGAAAGCATGAAACAAAGACTCTCTGTCTGAAGACGTCACGATGATGAACACTCAACTGAAAGATAGGGTAAACAAATAAAGCTCTTCCTCCTCCATCTATAAAGGGACTTATTTCTCACTGCCCCCTCCCACATTGCTTTAATTTGTAGCACCAAATGTCTCACGCTACACAAAACATCCCCAACACAAAATGTATATTTCATGGCACGGAATGCATCATGTGCACAAACTGCACCTCGGGGTGCTAAGTATCACTTTGTGGCCATGTAATGAATTTTCTTGCAACGAAATGAAGAAAATGAACGGATAACGATTAAAATATAATTACCATATCATTATCATATTAATTTGCAACACTTGGGACACAATGCACTTTGATGCAATTTTTGTGGCACAACATATATTTTATTCAAAAGTACTGTATGCAAATAAATGCTGCATGTTGCCCCACCGACGCCACTTTAAGGTGCAGTTCATGTTTTTCACATTAAATCAGAGAAACATGTCAAATAACACTGACCTTAAAAGTTATTTCTGTTTTTCCTGTTAAGCCACTTTACAACAACTTATACAGCTGCGTCAAGTTCACATTTTATTAGTAAATGCGGCTACGTATAAAGATGAATTCAACAGGAAAAATGATCAGAAACAATCTCCCTTAAACTTAGGTTAACCCACACAGCTCACTTTGAACAGTTTACTATTTTCTCCATTTCTTTGCAAGAAAGTAGTTATTTTTAAAATGATCCAGAGTAAACAGTTAAGTGACAATACAATGCCCTAAAGCATTGTGGATGTTTTTCCTATTTATTGGTATGAAAAGGACACATATTTCTGTATACACTCATATATATGGACAGAATATGTGTCCGTGTGTGAGCATGTGCCACACAGGTTAGTGATATGCAGTGTAGGCACATTTATGTACTTCTTGACAAAACATGTTGTGCGCGTCTCGGTCTCCGCAGAGGCATCTATCAAAACCATGCACGTCCATGTGCAAATCGGACTGTGTGTTTGTGCACATAAATGTATGTTTATGTGTCTTTATGCCTTCGTGTCCCACTCCTTTCTACCTCTGTGCATCTGACACGACAGCTTCTGGCTTCCTCGTTTGACAGTGAAAGGAAGAGTGACACAGTGAAGGACAGAAGACAGAGACAAAGGGTGCAGGAGGGTGAACAAAAAGACAAATAACACGGCAAAGAGAAAGAGAGGGATGGGTGAAAGAGCATAGTTGTGTCCTTTTTTTCCACGTGTGCGTCAGAGAGTGACAGGTAGACAAACAAATTAAGTCACGGAGGAAAGGAGGCACAATCGAGCACTGAGGGGCCACATCTCATGCCAGAATGCATCAGCATCACCATCAACCCCAGCCTGTAAACAGTACAGACAGATTAAAACTGAACTATTTATAAACGCAGTGAAGCGCCACCGCAAGTACAGCGGAGTTCACAGAGGCGTCAGAGCGGTGGCATGAGTCCTTCAAAAGCTTGTTGACTTATGAGACAATAAGATGCAGGGATGCTGCGACCACAGAGCCGGAGACGGCAGCACGTGTCTCATCCGTCAGCATAGCGCAGGGAGACGTAAACCGTTAAGTGTCAAAGAAAGAAAAAAGAAACCATAGGCAGGCATACTGCAAGTTGAGCCATTATCTTGAGTTAGTTTTTTCTGTTTGAAGGTCCGCAGTCGTGCGTTTTGGAAGACACACTGAGCAAGGGAGTGAATTGGCACAAACTGTGTCAGCGCAGCTCTTTAGCTCTCCCAGCTAAGCAGGACTCTTATCTGCTTTTACCTCCAAGCCCCTTCAGGCAAGATCTGTCACAAGGTCTTGGGTTTATTGGGTGGCGGGGAGGGAACGCTACAGGGACAGAGAAGGGGGGAGTCGACGTTTTGAGAATTAATTAAAGTTTATTCCCCCTTTTCAGCGTCAGTAAATGTCATGTTGTCAGATTCTGCAGAGGAAATTACATGAGCCTGTTAACTTATCGATGGGAAGACACGTGGCAGCACATTGACTGTACGAGAGGAGTTTCAGGTGCGGCGCCTCCACCCTTTGGACTGCAGCAGGGCCTGTGCTCATTTGCAGGTAACTCTGGAAATCACAGGAGGATACAACCAGACTTGCAGTCTTGCTAACAGAGAAGCAGCTTGTACAGTTTTTGTCAGCAATTAAAACATCTCTTATGACGAGAAGACGTATGTTTTAAACTTTTATTAAATGTTTACGTACTGCTTATAAAGGCTAAATAGGGGAGACATTTACATTGTAGTTGGGGGACGCAACACCATGAATGTCAAGAATGAGCGCGGTGCACCGTTGAAAATTCAAATTTTGTCCGTTCAAGATAGTTATTACAACCCTCCACCGTTTACCAGCTAATCTCCATGTTCTTGGCTTGAACCCCACAATCATCCAGCTAAAGAAAATAAAGAATTAAAAAAACATCTGCCGCATATCCCACTGTCAGGCCAGTGTCATTTCACGCTTAATCGTTCATTTATCACCACGGAAAATACACGGCTCGTCCATTGGCAGAGACATCAAAAGGGTCCAAACCCCTACTTACCCTCCGTTCTCTAGAGATGGATCTCAGTCTCAAAAAGCTGCCCTCATTAAGTCCCCATACGGCAGAGAGATGTTCCCTTCCTTGATCTGCGTCTCTCAAATGACCCGATTCCCTCCTCGTGTACGTGTCCTCTGTGAGAAAATGGCTCGCGACGGTTTCACGCAATTTAGTCACATTTGATGATGCGTTTGAGCAAAATGTCCTTACCACGCTGGAGTTTGTCAGACCTTTAATGCCCGCGTTTCACAACATTTTTACGGTATGTGGTGCCCTTGCGGCGACCTTATGAGTTGGCTATGACTTTAAAAAGTGACATCGGTACGAATATATTCGGTTTTGGTGTAGAAGAAATGTCAAACTTCTGAGAGGAAACATTGTGCTGGATAAAGGTTTTGGAGTAAAGGACACTCACAAGGGAGACGATAAAAGTGTATGACCTTTATACATGAAAGGTATGGTTGTATGTGTGTTCAATACCTTTCACTTATAAGGTCATAGTTTGAGTCTCAATTGAAAAAAGTGCATGAGTCCATGGTAGCCTTTTTATGTAGATATATACATCTGAATATACAGTATTTAAGTACAAAATATAGTATTTCCTATATCAGAACGAGAAAGGGAGTGCCATAAGCAAGAGGGAAATCTTTACAGATTTAATGAGCTCAGTGCCACACCATTAATGAGGACGCAACATGGTCATATCGTTTTCATCTTTATATGTTCTTTATCCCTGAAACCAGAGAACTTTAGTCGCTTGATAGCAGCCTCTGTCAAATAACTCGCGAGATGCGTTTCCCCCCTTTTTTTGGGGGCTTTTTGGGTTTAATGCATTCATGCAACAGGGAGTGGCAAGCAGAGCCACACAACCTGGCCGTTCCAGAGTCGAGGCTTAAATCTAAAGGGTGGCCAGGCTTTTGCCATCAGGACCCGTCGACTCTGGAACCAACTGCCTGAAGAGATGAGACTCGCAGAATCAGTAACCTCTTCTTAAAACACATTTTTATACACTTGCCTTCATGTGATGTCGTCTTTATATCGTCTTTTGTGGCTTTTATTGGTTTTAATTATTTTTGTTTGTTTTTATTAATGTTTTATCTTTTTCTTGCTTTTATTTTCCTTTATATTCTTTATCTTTTACTGCTTTCTGTTTCATTGCTTTCCGAATATCCTGTTTTTTGCTTTGTCTGTCAAAGCACTTTGTGAACTCTGTGTTTAAAAGGTGCTATATAAACAAAGTTATTATTCTAATAATGATAAAGGTGCATGGCAGCATACCACATTACACAGACAGCATTAACTCAGGCTAGATTTAACTGTTTCCTTCATGCTTCTCAATCACTGCCTAATTCAGCTGATTGGCTACCAGCCGATTGACAACATCCAATTACATTCATGTAGGTGTATAATGCAGTCAAGTATCTCACTGTTAATTTGATCTGATTTCCTGATTAAGCTCCCTCCACAACCGAAACCTCGCCCTTATGTGATAAACTTTGGTTTTCACGTTCATGTCTGAATTTGCTGCTTGGATTCTGGGAGAGCTCCTTCAAACAGTGGAGCTATTTTCACCAAATCTAACCATGCAAGGGTTGTGAAACCAATCAATCAGAGGAGCCTTGGTGTCGTGGTAAAACCCACAAGCGCATCTTTGCTGGTTTTCATTACCTTACCTGAAACTGCTGCTTTGAAGATGATTTCTTGTCATGCACTAGGTGGCCATCAACCTTGTAATGGCTTGAAACCTGTGGAAAACCAAAATACAAATAAAAATGATCTTCCATATTCCACGTTTTTTTTTTTTTTGACTGGATTTAACAGAGAAAATAATTTGATGGCAACCTCACCTGGATTCATTAGGTCAGTTAGATCTTATGCTCTGTCTTCCATTCGGACGCCGTCTCCTTTGCATACCTGTAAGCAAAATATCAGACAGCTGACTATTTCTAAATTCATAGCAGAACAGAACTCATAACTATCAATGACGCACTCATTGGTGACTTTAAGATGATGTGTAATGAATGTCGGCTAATATCCAGCCAAATGATACTACCTGGAGACAAAAATGATAGCCACACCAGCGAGCCTGAGTCGCGTCGAAAGCTGCTTCACATTCCACGTTGTCCTGTGCTGCTCCTGTATAATATACAGAGGCCCTTTCTCAAAGACTGTCTTTGGGGCTTCTTCTCTGCAAATGTCATCCTACTTCAGACGTCACTCTGAAAATGTCACCCTGCTACCCTTCTCATTAGCTCACCAGCTCTCTTCTCGATTATACACCATTCTCCATAAGAGGGATCACACGCCCAGGGCGAGGCGCTTTTTGAGCCGTGCATACTGATGTGCGGTTGTAAGACTGAAGTTCTGGCACTTCAGGTTGTAAGACTGAAGTTCTGGATTTTATGGTCCGACGTCGTTTGCTCAGACGTGATCACCTGCGGTTGAAGATCTTATTCCTCCGCGCTGTGAGGCTCCATTGCGGCCCAAAAACTAAAAAACATCCATGAGCCACGCTGTCATCACCACGAACACGGCCACTTCAGTTTATTTTGAATCAATCCTGCACACACCGTCCTGCTACTGTATATACTCACTAGTGCATCAAATGTGTGTTAATCCGCAGCTGAAAATAGTCCCCAACACATGCACTATTTCGTTTGTGTAACGTTTGCTAAAAACTACAGTGACCAGCTGTTTAAAGACATTTGAGTCTTTTTTCAAAACATAAAACTATGTATTTGTGACCCTGTTTTAAGGATTTACATCTTCAGTAGGAACCAGTGGGCTCAGCGCCACAGAAAAGTTCGGGAAGTCGATGACAGACACAAAGTAATGGGTGCATCAAACAAGGTCAAATGGTGTCCAACACCCCTTCCCAGCTTAATCACACAGCGACTGGCCAGGTGAGAAGCTCCATGGTTATTTATTTGTTGTTGTTTTTTTAGAAACAACAACTGCTTCCATCACTTTTCATGTGTACGAGCGCAACACTGTGACGGCTTTCATGGAGGGA
Organism: Gadopsis marmoratus; assembly: GCA_036023855.1. Lineage (NCBI taxonomy): Eukaryota > Metazoa > Chordata > Actinopteri > Centrarchiformes > Percichthyidae > Gadopsis > Gadopsis marmoratus. The sequence continues at coordinate 34,035 of JAVQJF010070417.1, forward strand.
CTGTCCTCGTTATCCACATTTAAAGACTTATCAGGTCTGGCCCCTCGCCTCTGATGGCAGGTTAGTTTAAGAGGTAAGTCACACATGCAAAAACACACATAAATACAGATGGTGAATAATAATTTTGAAGGACAGTCTGCCTATCTACTGTAATATATTCAAGTGAAAGTCTAGTACATAGATCTCAATGAGATGTCTAAAACCATCTTCTCAGTGCTGCAGAGTTTTTCATACGTTTCTGCCCCCCTTCCCCGTCAATAGTAAATTATTTGATGTCTGCTGTCCGTCAAAGTCAGCGCCCTGCCCTCTCTCTTTCTCTCTCTCTCTATGGGCCAAGAGTAATATTTGCTAATGAGCTGCTTTGCTGCTGCCATGGCAACAGGCCCATCACCACAGAGCGTGAAGCAGGAGTGGCACCCCTGACACCAACCCATAAAAACAAGCCACCCGGGCTGATGATCCACGATGCATAATGCAGTGCCATAACCCTCACCCACCCCCCCCCTCATCCAGCCGTCTTCCTCTCTGTCTGTCTCTCCCTTCTTCCATCTCTCACTCTGTTCAACCCCCCATTTTCCCCAGTCATCCATTCCATCTGGTTTAATCACATCTACTTGGGGGGGGGCTCTGTGCCCTCCGTAACCCTCCCTAATCAGAAAAGAAAAGACAAAAAGAAAGACAGAGGAAGAGGAGAGGATGGGTTTTTTTTTAAAAAGCTTACGTAAAAGTGAAAGTTCATGTTTGGTCACAGAATAATTTAAGATGAAAAATGTAGGTTGTCAAGTCTGAAATTGTGTTTACAATCCATGGTGTCCAAAATTAAAACCGGCAAAGCAACAGCTGCTGACAGAGTCTTCAACTCAGAGAGGTGAACTATGTAAATCTTGTATGGTAATAACATTAAACCTTGATTATACACTATTTTATGAATGATAACTTGGTGACTTAAAATGTAATTCTCAATTGTATTGGAAATCTGACTCTCCCTTTAATGAATAGACCCCAAAAAAACAAAAGTACCAGAGGCGTTAAACTGTCCTGTGTCTCAGGAGCAGGTGCAGCACAGGTAGGCTTAAGATCAGTTAAAGCTGACGGCACATACATCCCCCTCAAACACAAATGTAACATCCGTACGAGTAACTAATATATCAGCACGTGAAAACAAGATGCACAGCTACACGCGACTATACAGCAAACTCCTCTTGTGACATTTTCAATGTTCCTTTAGTTTTTTGCAGGACATCTGGGGCTCTGTTGTTGACATCAGAAAAAGAGGAGGAGAGTTAATGTTCATCTTTTTGGCTGCAATACAAGTGAATACGAAACCGGCGATGCAACAACTACTGCTAACACCTTGTTGTTGATGGATAATAAAAACTGACCAGAAGGACAAAAACACATTACAAAGTCTTGGTTGTGTAACGACAAAGCACTTTTTAACTCTGTAAGAACAAAATGTTATTAGATGCTTTGGCTCCGGGGCTCCACGACAGTCGATTCTGTAATTCATCCATGAATGTATGTTGACTATTGATCAGATGTCTCATTTTATGGATGTCTTTAATCAATGACTGTCTCAGGTGTTTGTGACTTGACTCCTTGTTGAAAGATGTCCTGTCATACTATAATCTGATGCCTGACAAGATTGAATGTCTCTGTATATTATCCGAAAATTTGACTCTGCGAGATGCTCTGGCTCGATGATCCATCCATGACTGTATGTTAAATATGTTGGCCTGTCAAAATATTTCAGGCAAGCAAAAAAGTAAGTTCGCACATTGATACAATCACTAAGAATATTGTGCAATTGTGTAAAATTCTGCATGAAAACTGGCACACGAATGTATCTAGTCTAAAGCGGTTGTGTGAATGCGTGCGTACTCCTTCACGTGTGCTTCACTGCAGCGGACCCAAACTCCCCGTCTGGTGCTTTAATGCAGATCTTAAGTATCACTGGCCCACAGCTACAGGTTTCAGTGTCAGCAGACCAGCTAACCTGCAGAGACCATCTATCCAATTACACAAAAGGTTGCCCTGACGCCCTTCTTGCCACAGCGTGACCACACAACGCCACCGCTCTCCCCCCCCCCCCCCACTCCCCATCTGTCCAAGCCTGCCGACGCCTTGCGAAGCAGAAGCGGCACAGATTGTGGCTCTTATGTGACTTCGCAGGCACAGCGGGGCCGCGATGCTCTCTCAAGCCTCAGCGGCCCTGCGTCCCATACGACCCTTTCAGGATGTGAGAATGCAGTGATTGCCCCGAATGCTCAGTTGGGTATCTCACAATCTGTGGTAAGTGTGTCACCATTTTACCCTCTTTGCAGTCGAGTAATGACTTCACGCTTTGATGGGGTCGTGACACGGCTTGCTCAGTGTGACCAGTCCACCATTTTCATTTTTAAGTTTCACGTTTTCATCCAACAAACCCTATATCTTATGTTTATGTATACATGAACCTGAGAGGGCCAAGGCTGCTGAAAGTGGTTATTTGTGTGACCCTCATGTTGACCCCTTGTTTTTTGTGACATGCTAAGGGCTCACTGCTTTGGTGGACTTTCTGCGCTACCTTTCCCTAGACATTACCCATCTACCAAATAGGCTAAACTGCTTCCTACAGGTGCACAGTTTAGTAATGATTCTCCTGATTTTGGCACTATGAGTGACCCCTTTCACATTACACACACATTTTAATTTAGTTTTGCTTCATGGAGCTTTGCTGCGGCATGTTTACGGACATGAACCAGAGATCATATTTCTCCAGTACTAGCTTCTCTACACTGGCTACCTGTAAAATCCAGAATAGAATTTAAAATCCTTCTCCTCACCTATAAAGCCCTTAATGGTCAGGCACCATCATATCTCAAAGAGCTCATAGTACCCTATTACCCAACTAGAGCATTGCGCTCACAGAATGCAGGGCTCCTTGTGGTTCCTAGAGTCTCTAAAAGTAGAATGGGAGCCAGAGCCTTCAGCTACCAAGCTCCT
>JAVQJF010070420.1:0-148104 GCA_036023855.1 Gadopsis marmoratus
AGAGGAACAGAGAGGGGAAAGTGTGTGTGTGTGTGTGTGTGTGGAAGAAAGCAAGAAAGAATATGTGGCTGTGTGAAAGTTTCTGTTTGTCTTTATGTGTTTTTATTTATATATATATATATATATATATATTAGGAATATTACTGCTTTTATTCAAAATTTCTGTAAGCAGGAGAGTCATGTTGGCACAGATTCATATTCATGACATCCTGTTGTCACAGATCGGAGGGTGGCGGTGGGCACACAAAGTTTAGGACTTTGACACCAGATGCTGGGATTCACATCCTGAGTTCCGTTTAGGCAACATGAGCACTTCGGTTACGTTTAGGGAATGATTGTGATTTAGTAAAATGTTACCTAATAACTTAAACATATTGCTCCAGTCCTGTTGCTTCAAATCACATTTGTTAGTATTAAACCAGGACCACCATCTCTCCCAAAACTTAACCGAGTGCTTTGAGTCTATACACTGTATATATGTGTATACAGTGTGTGTCGGTATAAGCCTTGGCTTGGCTTCGCTCACTCAAAGGGATGGTTGAGGGTTAAGACTTGGTTTTAGATCTGGGGTTAGCACAGAGAAAAATGAAAGACTGGACAGAAAGAAAGAAAGTACACACACAGTCAACTCCAATCCATGGATTTGGAGTCTTGGTGCCACCCCTCTGTGGCTTCCGCCCATCCAGAGGTACAGCACACACGATATTCACAGAACGCAAACTCCAGGAAAAATACCCTGAACAAAGGCAGCCTCTGTAAATGGCCTTCACAGACCTCACACAGGCCTGTGGAGCATACTATCAGGGTACGTCTGCCATCAAAGTACACCAGTATATTACGGCTTCTACATGACAGCATGTCAGTCACATTGCTCAGCAACAGCGGTCAAACAGGGATGCATCATCACACCCAACCTGTTTGCTATCTCCATTGCTGCCATACTCCACATCATTGGTAAAGAGCTGCCACAGCGGATCCCAAACATGTGCACAGACCTGACGGCAGGCTCTTCAATCTTAATGGGCTCAAGGCAAAGAGCAGAGTCAGCAACATCACCATCGCAAAGCTTCAGTACATGGTCGACAACACCATCGCCATCAACACACTCTGCAATAGGCCTCCAGGGCATCCTGAATGCCTTTGCCAAGGCATCAAGAGCCTTGGGCCTAGCTTTAAACATCATGAAGATTCAGGCCCTACATCACTTCTACCGAAACCAGCCATCTAGCCAGCCCATCATAAAAGTGGACAAAACCACTCTTGAAAACTTTGACCACCTCCCCTACCTTGGCAGCCCGCTTTCATCAAAAGCTGACTCTAAGGTCAACCATTGTCTGAGTTGGGCCAGTGGAGCCTACACCAGACTTTGGAAAAGAGTCTTTGAAGACCGAGACCTAAAGGCCCAAACTAAATTCCTGGTCTACAGAGCCGTTGTCCTCCCCAACCTGCTGTATGGGGCCGAGCCACCTGCAGTCCTGGAACAACACCACCAAAGATCCTTACAAAAGATTCTGAGGATCTGCTGAGAGGACAGACGCTCAAACATCAGCATTCTGGAGGAAGCCAACATGAGTGGCATCACCACCACAGTACTGCAGCACCAACGCTGATGGACAGGCCATGTCATCTGCATGTCTAGCACACTTCTACCCAAACAGATCCTGTACTCGCAGGGGAAGGAAGGTCACAGAGCAAAAGAAATGATTCAAGGATAATATCAAGACCAGTCTGAAGAAATTCCACATCACCTCAAGTAACTGAGAGCACATTACACTGGACAGGCTCTGCTGGAAGAAAACCCTCGCAGGATGGAGCTGCACGCCATGAACTGGAACTCTGGATGATGACGATTATGCAACTCGGCCACCTGTGCATTGCTGTGTTAATGTATTTTTATTTTAGGTGCGTCACGCAGGATTCGTACAGCTTTAAAGGGGCATTTTTCACGCATTTTCAAGATCCCGAAACCAGAAATTTCCAAACTCTCTAAGCCTTTATCATCACATCTAAATTGTTACTAGAAATGCCAGGAGACAATGGGATCATTTCATTTCAAGCATTAAAAGATTTTGTGTGACAGTGTAGATGACAAAACAGCAGATTATGATTTTCTAACCTTGAAAACATCATTTAAAATTAAGCATTTTGCAAACTTTCAAGACTTTGTACGAACCCTGGTCACTTGTGATCAATGTTAATTATGCTAAGGTCTTTCTGGAATATTTGTTAGTGTCACCACTGTTGTCTCAGCAAACATATCTGAGACGAACCTGGACAACAAAACCCAAAACTCTCTACATAGATAAACAGCTATATGACTGGAGGTAAATGAGACAATCTGTTGTTTTGTATGTAATTTTGATTAATTTCGCCTAAAGATTAGTCTGGAAAATGTTTATGGTTTGGGTTAGTAGTCATGTACTTATGATGGTTAATGTTTATGGACCAGCATCAAATATGTCAGTGAGGGCCTTCATAAGTGTAGAGGTACAAACATGTGTATTTATATTTGTCTACACAGAAGATGTTCAAGGCAGTTTTTCTCTGCTGGAACTGGCCGAGTCCCTAAAGAGCAGCAGTCTCTCTCTCTGTCTCACTCACACTCACACACACACACACACACACACACACACTAAAATGCAAAAATACAGACTTAATAAAAACACCCTTTGAAACTAACAAGACTGTGGCTGCTCAAATTTTAATCACCACATTTCATTAATTCATTCCTTTTTTCCACTAGCATGTTGCTCTCCGTCCAGTGAGCCCCTGCACACCGCGCACGAGAGTTATCTTACTGAAAGAAAATGAACATTTTGAATCTTTTTCTGTCACAAGAAATTAGTCACCGTTGTGTATCTTTGACGTTATGCTGTGAAAAAACTCTAATAAATTGCAGCCTTGAATATGCCGAACATCTGATCAAGGCCGCACGTCTTGGGACAAAAAGGAGCATTTATTTGAAAGTCAATTCTGACCCACGCAGAGCGACCGCCCGCCGTCCCGCCTGGCACAAACAAATTAAGGTGCACTCAGGCAACAATGAACAAATTCATGGCAGTCCACCAGGAAATGGGGGGAAAAACACAAAGAAAAAACTGGTTTTGTTTTACCCTGAAGGTCTGTGAAAGTCACGCTTACTGTACACGACACACTGCATGTGTTACTTAGTGGTTGTTTTTAGCACAAAGCAACATGAAGACACCTTATTTTGCTTTTGTTGTAACTTCCTGTCAGTAGTGTTTCATCATACTACATTTTAAATGGCACAGTGGGCAGTTTCCTTTGCCAAAACGAGCTATATTTAAACGTGCCGTGCTTTTATTGCATAATGTTTAATTACCATTTAGTTTTCTGCAGCATCAAGGCCCATGCAGTTGAAAACCATGTATTTAGATTTCTCCAGTGCAGTGGTACAGACTTCATGATGCACTGATCCATGGCAGCTACAGGATGAAGCCATATGACCACTGTACACAAACCCCTGAGCATTTCTGGCATTACGCTTTTACCCTCCACTGACTTTGGCCAAAAGTTGCGACCACAAAGTGCTGATATTAATTTACACTCAATGTTGTGGTTGTATTTCAGCAATTAAAATGCCCACTGGGTTCTCTAATGGGAGCCAGCTCGGGGACTGGACTAGAGATATCGGGAAGCAGGAATATTACTCTCTTAATTGGCTGTCCAACAGGTGATGGCACTTAGTCTGTATACTGTGAGGTCTATACGTGCTGCAGCAGGATGCTAACGTGGGGTTGGGGTGTGTGTCTGCAGCTCTTGTGCTGAAAAGGTTCATGCTGGTTCTGATAGAAAGGTGTCGGAACACACAGTTTTTTGCAAATGCGGACCATGCTGCCATAATGTTATGGCTGACCGGTGTAGATACACAGTGGCAAGCTTTGGGACGAACTTCTCGTTCTCCGGCGGAAACAGGAACTCATGACATTTCGTAACCAGTGTTTCGTATCAGCATCTTTCGGAAGAGTTCATCCGTTGCCATGATGTTGCCACTCTTGATGTTTATAGGCTGCTGCTTGGTTTTTGCAACAGTCCCCGTAAATATACAACACTTTTACAATCAAATGAACATGTCTACTGTTTTTCCAGACTAGAGAAGGGTAAATTGTTGGTCCTAAATACAATGTAAGTTGTTAACGTCTGTATGACAACATTAAATGTCAACCTTAGTTTGCGCAGTTTACATTTGTACAGGTAGTCGCATGGAACTCATATTTGTACGGAGCGTCTTCAGTGACGAACACAACACGGTGTTGCACGTGCTCAGTAAGTCGGAAAAACACAAAAATCTTTAACCATTTTGAAAAAGAAAACAAGGCGACGTGTTTATAATTCATAATGTTCATAATTACGAGCAACCAGACGGAAACAAAAACCTTCACACCAACCAAAAAATGGGCAAAAAGAAGTGCCAAGTGTCATCACACTGCTGGCAGTACGGCTGCAAAGCCTCCATTGCTGGTAGTTACATCTAGGTAAGACCAATATTAAAACTAATAGCATCAATTTTAGCTCATTTAAAAGGTGCAATAATCCCCAAACAAAAAACTCCAAACATTTAATTCACAAAAGGTGAAATTGTGACAATAAACTGAAGCAATATAATTAAACCACAGTACCGAATATCAAGCATATTTCGATTTTGACTTCTCATGTCATAAAAACAACCTCACAAGTTCCATTTAAAGGCAATAACAACAAGCCAGTGCCTTTTGTTGCATATGACTTGTGGCAACTGTGTATGTACCTCTGCCACTGGACTGGAGGGAATCATACTGAGCCAAATGTACCAATAAAAACAAAATGAATTTACAAAAACATATTTGTCCAAATTTGCTTCTTAAGAAACCTCAGTAAGTTATCACCTCATTCAAGGAGCTGCTCCTATTTGGGGTTCCTTGAAAATAACCTTCCTCTCCTTGTTGGTGATGCGGTCCCAGGACCTCTGAACTACGTTCCTTGTGTGCATCTTGAAAATACGCGAAGAGCTTTCGCCTCTTGGCCAAAGGAATGTGACTTTTATGTTCGGCCAAAATCATTTCACACTATTTTGCGAGTTTTGAGTTTTGCAATTTGCGAGGAAAAGTCTAATGTTTCGACTTCCGAAAGCACTTTCAAAGGAAAAGAATACATTTGCTCATTTGCTCATTTTCGGGGCATTGGGGGGGGGCTCCTGAAATAAAAATAAAATTAAATAAAAAGGAATCAGAGACAGATAAAAACTTTTCCGAGGCAAAAAGCAAAGGATGTGGCACATAAAATATTAACGTCTCAGGAGAGTCACAGAGAAGTGTCCTCTTGCATTAGACTGCAAGTCCTCAGATCCTTTTCTTACAAAAAATTTCTGTGATTCATGCTTTGACATGGAAATGACTCCATACTGCAGCTTGCCCTTTGATTATCGAGTACACAGTTTTATTTGTAATGTGCACTTCCCATATTAGAAGAGCCCGTGCTGATGTTCTGAAACCTGTTCACGAGACACCTTTCTGATAGAATGATTAGATTAAACTTGACTGATTTCTCATTACTTTACCACCACCTTGAAACTTTGATCAAACCGTGACAATGGAGAGGCAGGAAAATGAAAGTTGAAGAGCTCAGAAAGTGGGAATAAAGCTGAAAAACTCAGAGCTACAATACTTGGCATCATGGTCATGGTCGAACCTATGCAACATCAAAGGAGCCTGTGTTTTTAGGCCGTCTGTTTAGTTCTCCTCTGCGTCAATACATATTTCATCGGGTCTCAACAAAGCGAGGCAGGAGCATATTCTATCACAAAGGCCTCTGAACACGGTCCCACGTGTATGCTGGACAACACACACACACACGCATGCACACACACACAAAGCAGCTCAATTGTCTCAACGCTGGGATGGAGTGTAACAAGTCCAGGCTCAGCATAAGTGCCCTTAGGTGAAAAAGAAGCTACAGAGAAAGCAAGAAGACCCTCAATTGTCTCTCCAAGGAGAGGAAGGCTTATGGAGAGAGAGGAGGGGGGGGGGGGAACAACCTGAGAATGTTTTTATCAAAGAGATGACAATACAAAGGACAAGTTTTGCAGACAAGCTCTCACATATTTCTTTGTAACCTCTCGCTGCATCATGTCCCAATCACTCGTGAGCTGCAGCACTTGGGTCTTGTGAACCCCCTTTCAAAGCCACTGTGAATGAATGAATTAGTGGATTCTCGAACGTGTGAAAAAGCTGACATTTGGATGACGGGTTTTTCTAATGCACCCGGCTACATTCTGCACGGCCGTTCCTCCCAACGAGACCCACGTGTTTTTGGAAAGTTAGAGGCATAAATAGCAAATGTTCCCCGTTTTTTTTTTTTTTTTGGTGGTGCACTGAGGACCAACAGGTAGACTTTTTGAGTCCACCTCCTCTTGGCGTCTTTCTGTCTCTGTGAGCCCCATTCAAAGGCTTTTCTCATCCCTGTGCCTGCGTTTGTGACAAGAGAGAGCGTGTGAGCGCAGATCCTCCGAGATAGCTGGAGGATCGGTTGGCCCTCCAAGGAACTTCAGCTGCATGGACCCCGAACTGCACTCTGTCTGCACTAAGGTGGGACCATCTGCTGATTATTCTGAATGTGGTGTTTGCCTGCGCTCAGTCTGTCCACAACTGAAATGGACAGAATTTGAACTGGAGTCTGTTTTGCAGAGGAGTTATGGACTCTATAAAAACATGCTTTAATCGGACAGACTTTAAGTTTCATCTTCTCAAGTCGGAACTCTTATTAAATAAGGGGACGTGAATAGGTGGGCATGTTACTTTAAAAACCTGCAGAATCAAATGTTTAGTCCTTTGGAGGAAACCAGTCAGCACTGACAAATCACCTTTGGAAGGTGATACGGCAAACTTTTTAAATAGTCACTTCTTTATACATCCAGCAGTTTCAGAGCAACATTATCATTCATTTTGAGTTGTGTTTCTCTCCACCTTGTAGCTGTAAGTCCATTATACTCTCTCTCTTTTAGCTCTGATTTTGGTCTCTAACTACTCCTGAAAGACAACATCTGTCTCTTTAGCTGCTAAATGTGCCACTATGTTCACCAGCTCGTCTCTAACTCTGACTCTACCTAAAATAACAGTATCCATTTTTGGGAAAATCTTATTTGACGTGTACTTTTGATATTTCAGTTTGGCCCATGTCCCATCCATCCAGGGGGTGCGGGGTTTATGACTGCAGCCAGCCACCAGGGGGCGATCAAAATGTTTCGGCTTCAGCTGTCATGTTGTCCATCTTTTTTTTTTTTTTTTTTCTTCCTTTTGAAGAAATCTCAAAAATTGTTTTAATGGAAATTATTTTATTAGGAATGATTCACCAACCCCAAATAGATGTGCGTTCGGGAATATTCAGCTTTCATGGCGGCAGTTTTTCAGGGTAAGACACTTTGAAAGTCGCCTAAGATTGTTTTCTTTTGCAGCAGTAATTGTTTCATTGCAAATGAGGAATAGAGGTGCAGATTTACTGAAGGTTGGCCTGATGAACATCATCAGGCCAACCTTCATTAAAGCTGCAGTTTTCCACGTCAACATTCGTCTTCAGGCTCTTTGAGACAGACATTTTTATGTGTCTAGCAAACAATTCAAAAGGCTTCTCTTCCTGCTTCTTGCAAGAGTCTTCCACCAATCAGGACACTGACAGCGTCAATACTGATTAGCGTTTCATATGTTAAGTGTCTAGTTATCATTATGGATATCCCATGTTTTGAGGAATCTGTTCACTCTGATATAGGCTAACAAAAATAATGGTAATTCAGTGTGTAAAAAATTTAAAATGGTAAACAATAATAGCCTCTCTCTCGCGCTCTGTAGGTGATGATGTAGTTACTGGCCACTGGTCTGTGCTTTCACATTGTCACACTGAGAGAAAGTACCAGGTGATCGGTCTACAGTGGCTACAGGGTATGGCCTTCTTTTTCTTTTTTAATTTATGTATTTTTCCTTTGATTTTCCATTTGTTTTGTCAGCATGAACATTCTTCACCATGTTTACTGCTGTTCCCCGTGTTCTGAGTACTGTAATTCACTATAATGGCATACGCTGAAGGTAGATGATTGCCTTTACTCCATGCATGGCATACAATAATGGTAATTCTCTTTAAATAGAAAGCATTTCTATATTGAAATTCAAGACAATTTTTAAAGATTAATTCTCCAGTGGCAAATATGATATGAGATTAATGGCAAATATATTCAAGACAATCGCTCAACAAGCCATACAATGCGCTTTAAAATATAATGTACACCAGGACAGATAGATCATGTTGCCCTAATAAAAATTTTTTAAATATTAATGGTGTCCTATCAATCAGGGGACTCAAACAACAAACATGTCACAGTTCATCTAACTGTAATAATTTAGTTAGTAAATTGTTCTCCAAATAAAGTGGCGGCTCATGGAAAACAAAACAAAAAAGCGACAACAAAATAATTGAGAAGAATTTAACCAGACACACATCTTGGTACACCACTTCTAAATGATTCAGATTATCATTTGTGTCAGAGGCATCTTACTGTATTATCCACTTGTGTGAAGGATCTTTCTCTGTTCTCAGATTCCAGAAACGCTTTGGATGCAATATCTTCAGATAAGAACATATAAATTGCACAGTGGTAGCATATAAAGTGTTTCATTTCAGAGCAGGTTATATTCCAACTTTCAAAAAAGTAGCACCTGCTCGTACAAAATGATGATACTGATGAAACCGATATAATTACTGATATGAAATTCCCAGTAGAATAAAACAATCTAATGACCATTTTTCTAGAACACCGGACACATTCAATGTGTTTCATGTGATCACTGAGTCGCTCTAGGCAAAACATTTATGTACATTTGCATATAGATGTCTTCTGGATCCATCCAAACTGACTTGACGTCCAGTATGAGATTTGGACAGAAACATCTTCTGAGGACGCAGGAAGTGACAAACCGAAGCTCCAGTCGGGAAATAGATGCAGCGTTTTGGAGTGAAACTGCTCATTAGTCGTCTCTGCGTCACGAAACGGTGCATGTACATGCTCTCGTACACGAGTTCAGCTCACGGCTCTCTGTGTTCAGAGTGCAGGCCATCATACAAAGCTCTCCTCCATGTTGGAGCACAGCAGGAAAGAGTCGACTAGCCGTGGTTTGATCAGCTGCTGGTGGTCGGCTGCCTCGATGCTGTCTGGACACCCCGCTGCCAGCCTCCTCAAGGCAGCCTGGAGACACACACACATCAATATGCATGTGCACAAACCCAAAAAGCACGCAGACGTATGCATTATCACATATCAAGATTATGCTGTACTGCTGTATTGCACGCTCATTGAAATCATCTAAATACATATCCAATCACACGTGCAGACAATAACTGTCAAATAACAAAAAACCTTTATGTGTCTGCAGGTTTACAGTTAGAAAAGAACAAAGTGTAGGGATACTGTACTAAATTCGGTATTTCAAGAGAGCATGAGTAACACGTGTGACGTCTCGAAACCCGATTCGGCCAGGAGAGCCCCCGACATTTAAGATTTCAAATGATCTGTGAAAGCTCGGCGTCCTTTTGAAGGTCAAAATTCAACACCTTCAAATGCTCTACTTAACCCTTGGCCGAAAGGATAAAATAGAATCACGTTAATTTGAATAGACTGACACCTGTGGTCATAGCGAACAAGAGCTCCCAATTCAGCTCCCAGACCATTATGCACCATGAGATCTGGTCTTAATAATTACGATCAGAATGGGAGAATGATAAAGTACGTGTACGGATATTATTCATGATATATACATATTTAAACATACGTTTGAGATGATGTGCAGCGGTCAGCTATCTCAACATGGCTTAAAGATACTGAGGTTGTGATGTGTTTTCAATTTTCAGATGTTGCCCCGTGGATGCAATTAAATTGGACAGTCATTTGGTGCACTGATGTAACACATGCAGGCGTGTGGTATGATGCCCTCAGTTTGTTCTAAATAGCGAGCACAGCTGAAAATGTACGGTATTTCAGGCAGTTTGAATGGCATATTTGTATTCAGGACATGGAGTCATCTACACATTTCTAAGGGTCTGGATGCACACACACTTTATATACCTACCAGGCAAGCGACCAGCACTGAGTCGCTGTTATTTCTCTCAGTAGGGGAGCGACACAGTTCAATAAGACGAGGAACAGCTAAAGACAGAGCAGGAGAAATTCTGTTACAAGCTTGTCCCGTGCAGAGCACTGAACATAATGCATTCAGACTAAACCTACTTTTTATAGTGCTGAAAACATTTAAGTTTAACTTAATTTCCTATACACATCTCAGTGTACTTTAAATTAAATGAAACAAATATGGTATTGCCTCTGCTTCAGTTAAAACAAGAAAAATATATATGTCTTCCATCTGTTTTTTTTAATGCAATGTAAAATATGTTAATCTACTAAGCATTCATAAAGAGCTGCTTCCCATGAGACATTCTTCCCCAGAGGACTGCTGCGGAATGAACGTACAGTATATTTGTATATTAGAGGTTTATCTGTCCAGTGATAGGACGAGGGCCTCGTGCCTGTGCAATTATCTTGTGAGACTTATAAATACATATTCAAGCTTCAAGAGGATGCAGAACAGAGCATCATGTCCAGTTGATGGCTTTGCTGTCTTTCAGTTTTTAATTACAAATGGAGTACCTCAAGGCTCAGTTCAAGGTCCAGGTTTATTATAATTATGCATATAAATCCACATACCCTCTCTCTGGCCAAAATACGTTGGATTCTTATTTCTATAAAAAAAATCCTTCCAAAAAATAACTTATTTAGTTTATACTAAATTTTTATCTTTTATTTTTGATCCATTATATCCTTACTGAGAACTGTTCTTTATGTCAGCCAAAGCTCATTTAATTTACCTAAGTCATTCAATGTCAAATAATGCTACTTAAAGATAATATCTATAATCAAGATAATATTATTTAAGATAACGTTGCTTAAATACATGCCGCTGATTCTCATTATTCAATATTTATTCTGTGTTTTTTATCACACTGTTCCATTTTTAGCACTTTATTTGTTTCTCTCAACTTTAGTGCATTTGTCAACAGTACTATTGAATGAAGAATAAATGGTGTAACAATGTTATGAGAAAACTGAAATACAGCACTGCCTTTTAGCTGGATGGCTGTTTGGGCCACGTCAGGGTCTCTGCTTAGACGAGCCAGAGTGACAGCAGCTTTCTGCTGAACACGCTCGCAGGCGGCGCCCTCTGATGGACTGGAGGATGATGGCTTTTCTCCCAGCAGCAGCAGCAGGCGCTCTATTCCTAAAAAAAAAGTCACAGTACAGGTTAGCCAGGCAAGAAACCAAAGAATCAGCGGTGTCGGGAAGATTAGAAAGGCACAGAGAGTAAACACATCTACAGTGAGACACGTAATATATAATAGAAATGAACAAATGAAGACAGGAAACAGTTAGATAAGAACATCACAAAAGAATGCAACCTAGGAACAAGACACGACTAACAAAAGAGTTTGAAACTTTACAGACAGAAAGATACACAAGACTCAGAACACAACAAAGTGCTCAGGTGAATTAGAAAGGAGCCAGACATTAATAAACACTTCACTGTCCGAGTGAGTGTAAAGAGTCCAAAAACACTTAATAACAAGAACGTAGCCAGTCAGGCCCTCAGGTGGTTACATATAATTCTTTAGATTTGCTCTAAAAGAACAGATAGTTCTGGCTACTCGGTCTATGATCACATTTTGTACACACTCACTTAAGGAGGCAAGAGCAAGCCATACAATTTATTTGGAAATACTGTGTGACCTACACCCATACAAAAATAAAACATACATATTTATCCATCCATGTATTTTACAATACATGAATGAAAGCATAGAGGCAATGGATTATGTTGCAGAGGATGGACACACATGTAAGAGCAGAAAATATAACTATCTGTTTGAAAATATTCGCATGTGCTCAGTGGTTGATGTTTTATTCAAAATCTCTGTCTATTTCACAGATATTATCCAATGCTGCCACCTTGAGGAATAAAGGTGCACATAAACGTAATGGGTGAATGAATTATCTTTTTTTGTCATCATACTCAGGTACAATTACAGTTTGCATGGCTTCTCCTGATGGATAAAACAAATAAATAAATGCAGTACCAGTGAGTAGTTCAATACTTGCTGGCATATTTCCTTCATCCAACAGCATGTATGTAAAATGCCCATGAAAAATAATGATATGTTACATTCAATTAAAAATTATAGTTGAAATAAAGATTACCTTGGTCTTGCAGGACTTCAGACGCACACTGCTCTAAGACTGACAGGTTTGCCAAGATGGTCACCACCTGCGATTAAAGCAATAAAAAAATGTTTTAAAAAACCCAGATGAAAGGTTTGACACATGATACTTTTAAATAGTTGCGTCAGAGACCTTCTCCTGTTTCTGACCCATACCAGTTCACTAATACAGTTGCATTTAAAAACCCTGTGTGAACACCAATTTCTGCTGTGCTGCTACAGAGCAGCTCATAAGTGCACTGCTCAGGGGCACTTTGTCAAAGTCATTCACGTTCACCCTCCCTACAGGTTAACGTTGTAAGTTCCAACATTAAATCATTATTTAATGAGAACTAACACCTAAATGCAGATGTGTACCTGGTCTTTGGAGTAGGGCGTGTCCACTCTCTGGCGGTCCTTGCAGGCCTGCAGCAGGATGTGGATGGCATTAAGCTGCAGCAGAATCTCACAGGCCATGCTGTCGAAGAAGGTGATGTTGGCCAAGGCTGCAGACGCCAAGAGGAACACTTCACCACAGGAGGCGCTCTCGCACAACTCTGACACAATAAGACATTACGTCACTAACTCCACAGGTTGCCTTTAAATGACATTTAAAATTGTAAACTGGAACTTTAATTCTCTCCCAAGTCAAACTCACTGGTGTTTTGATTCATTTAACTTGTGAACAAATCCTGTTTCGCCAAACAATCCTTGGTCAGGCCTACTGCAGGTCGAAGGTCAGGGTAACATAATCAGTGCCATATCTACTCACTGATGAGCGCGGTGACGATGTCGTGCATGCTCTCCAGGAAGCTGGCGAGGTGCTGCGTGGACGTGTGGTGAGGGGAGGTGATCTGAGCCACGACCGCCGCCGCCTCGGCCCTGGCTGCTTCCACGCTGCTTTCATCAGTCAAGATGTCCGCCAGGCACAGGATCCCATCCACCTGCACATCAGACAGGACGCAGTACGCATCAGGTACCGTCTGATCATTTATTATAATCACACGGCCGCCTGTTTGAAATAGACACGATGGAAATCAGGTTTAATGCTATGGAGCTTTAAAGGATCCACAGAGGCCCTGGGTGGTAGTGCAGTATGATGCTAGCTAGTTACCTAAAGTTTCACATTTTTGTAGTTGTGTGTGTGCTTTAATGTCCTCCTATTTGTAATGTTAAATAATATAAAATAAGCTTTAAAAAGAAAAAGAGCTACATCACATAAAATCACAGGCATTTAAGGAGGTGTAAGAAGGGAGGATTTAATTTATTCTTCCCAGTAGTGGAGGAACAAATCACTTTCACTGGGATCTGCCTGCAGGCCTGGCTCTCAGTTAACATTTCATTTTAACACTGCAGGGCTAACAAAGCGCCCGCAGCATCACTGGCCAGACAGACAGACAGACAGACAGTTAAGTGTCTGTGGCAGCATCGCCAGAACTCGCAGCTCTGCCCCGTAAAGCCATCGCAATTAAAACACGCCACTCGGATTTAATGTGCCACTGAGGATCTCTTGTGCATCTGGCTGGCCTCGACCCAGGGCCTGTGCATCATCAGGTTTGGGGAGGAGCTCGGAGTTTCAGCAGAGCAAGAAACCCTCTTCTGTTTCAAAGAGGAGTTTAGTCATCAGCATGAGGTCATAGTTATCTCATCTCTGTGTGTGTGTGTGTGATTTAGAGTATACAGCACAGTTACAGGCTGCAGGAAATAATTGAGACACAGCTCTTTATCCACTTGGGGGCAGTAGTGCACAGTTCACGCAAACTTTACTTCAGCCGCTGATTGTTACTCTGCATCTGTTGGCATATTGGCCCTTATCAAGTCTTGCACATGTGTAAGTGTTTTTTTAATTTGGCATCAGCCAGCAATTAAAGAAGCACCAACACTCACAGTCAAACGCTTCAGGGTCGCGGCCTCCGGGGCAGCGAGGGGCCGTGAACGCGTCACCTGACGCATCGGAGACGTGACGCGTTCACAGCTGCCGTCACTGCTGGCGTTCGGGCAGAAGGGCAGCACCCCCGAAAACAGAAGCTTGGAGACGAAGCATCCAGAGCGAGGCGAGCCGTCGGCTCTCCTCCTCCAGCCGGTAGCTGTCAGTCAGCTCAGCTTCACAGGCCGCTTCCCTATTTCTGTCTCCGTGGACGTCAGCAGCGCTGTGGCAGCGCGACCCACTGACGCAGAACAATCCACCGTTCATCCTCTCCCCCCCCTCTCATCCTCCTCCTCCTCCTCCCTAAAATAGGATATTCCCCAACTCCTTATTTACCGAGCACCGGATGCATCGCATTCAGTTTATTCTCAGAGCCAACGACAAATAACTTTTCCGCTTTTAAAGAAAAAAGAAAAAAGTCATGACAAAGTTTGTGACTGACCGCAGGGAACAAAGGTGCAGAATCCTGAACCCAACGCACGAAGTGAGACTGCGTGAATAGGTTTGCAGAGACGGAACAGTTTTTTAAAATGCTGTTTTGTCGCCTTTAATCCCATAAATACTCGTATTCGCTGCTTCCCTTATATATAGATATAGATATAGATATATATAGCACTTTTGTTTGCACATTGCTTCCATGCAAAGTTCTGGCCTCCATTTGGGGGCAACGTAGGGTTCAGCGCCTCGACCTGCGTGCGCGTGCGCGCGCGTGCGTGAATGAGACCAATCTGTAAAACCGTCAAGGTTGAAAAGCTTCATATAAAGTGACGTCACTTTACCATTTGAAAGGCCACATCCAGGCTTTTATTGATTTTTTTAAAAAATGACGTTATATTTTGGAACTAAACTGCTGGAACTCAAGTGAACCTTTCCCAGTGCAGCCTGGTGAAGCTTTCCACAAAAAAAAAACCCAAAACAAAATCCAAACGTGATCATGTGGCAAAATGCTTCCTTTCAGTCTGATGGGATATTGCAGCCGCCACACCTCACATGGAAGCTGATTTCCTTTGTACACCTCCAGCAGCTGTGTTCATAACTATCTGTGCATAAAATCGTTATTGTGTGACCGCCACCTTGTTGTCTCTTATCATGGCACCAACAGAGGCATTACACAGAATCTACGCTTCAAAATGTTGAACTTGACTCTCGCGAACGTGCCGACTATCTTTGTTCGGGCGTCCGTTTTTACAGACATCTGACGTGCAATAGAATCTGAAGTGAAACAC
Organism: Gadopsis marmoratus; assembly: GCA_036023855.1. NCBI lineage: Eukaryota > Metazoa > Chordata > Actinopteri > Centrarchiformes > Percichthyidae > Gadopsis > Gadopsis marmoratus. Next base: position 15,439 of record JAVQJF010070420.1, read on the forward strand.
GGTTTTAAAAAAGAAAATGCAGATGAAAGGAAAGACTCAGGGAGGAAAAGTTCTTAATGGCTCATTAATTATTCTGCCAGGACATGTGAGCTTTCGAAAACAAGCCCGAGGACCTGGAAATGACATACAAGTAGTAACCGCGTCTCCCGTCCAAACGTGTGACAGCATGCTAAAAGAAGTCCTTTAACATCCTTAAATATGAACTATGATTCTCTTGAAACTGAAACCGCGTACAGCGACATTGGTTCTCCAGCAAATGAATCCATGCCCTTCCCCATTCGCCATGTTATGACTACACGATGTTCCAGTTTGGGGCTGAGTGAAGCTGCGAGGTGTGCAGTGCATCCACCAGCGAGCAGCGCAGATGCTTCTCTCCATCACCCCACAACAGCGACAGCTGCGTTTCTCAAGCCTGAGCAGTCGCCGGTGAGCGGCTGGTGGCGCAGACTTGCCTGACAGCCTCCCTCCCGGGACGGTGGCTGCTAATCTGGGGCGGACTTCGGTTCCAGGTAAAAGAGTTCTCACACTCGGATGATTCACGCTGTCCCAGCTGCCCTATATGTGAACACAGACACCGCTGTGGCATCGTTATTCGCCGGAGTCGGGTTATATTTGTCTTCCCGTAAACGCTCGCTCGACACAGGTGCGTCTGTTGTTTATTTTGGTTGAATTCTCGACGGAGCGCAAGCCAAAGGAGGATGTGTCATTAGCTTCCTCTCTCCCCGTCTCGCCTCCCTTCCTTTTGCGGCACACGCGAACACAGTGGGAAGTCGTTCGGGGTTCAGGTGTGAATGTTTTACCTGTCAGCTCAGCGGTCCCGTATAACGATCTCATCCCAGCGTGCCACAGAGACTCGCTGTAAACCATGACTCATCTTTTTGTGTCTGTACTGTATGCTTATTTTCTCAGTGTCTCCTATCCTAAAAACGTACAGCAGAGGTTAATGTTAATCAAGTAAATACAAAGCTGGAGAGCTCAACTGCAGTCAAAGGATTTCCCTAAAAAAAGTGACAAGACAGGAATATAATACAGAGGGTGCACGTGTCCTAAACAATGTATAGGTGCAACTATTATGTACTAGAGGGCATAAACAAAACCGCGGCTGCTGTTAAGGTTGGCACTCCCTGCCAGTTTCTACACTGCCTTTTCTAATCGAGTCTGCCAGGAGTGGAGGGTAACATCATCTGCAACATGTGTACCCTCCTTAGCGAAGGAGAGAAGAATCGCCACCTGACAGTAACCAGCAGGGAGTTTAGGAAGCAGCCGCACTTGCACGGCAAAGTGTCATGTGGCAATTACACCAGGGATTTTGTGAACTGAAACCAATGTACAGATATTTTAAATCGCGTTGGACGGACAAACTCTTTGCAAGGGCCAGATGAATGTCATTGTACCAGTGAAGAAACAGCCGGGCCTTCTCCTGGCTCCTGCCGCCGTTGTTGGCCCGCAATCCCCTGTGAAAATAAACTAGCCTCCCAGTCACAACATGGGAAGTGAGAGCATGGCTACAACAGAAGACAGAATGCACTGTGCTGCTGGTGACGACGAACAACCGCCCGTCCTCAGCTGATCAGTGTAAATATAATCTGTCTGCACTGGAGTGAGCCAAGGTATTTTACTGGAAGTACTGTACTTACTCGAGATTAATGTCGTCTCTCTCTCTCTCTCTCTCTCTCTCTCTCTCTCTCTGTCTCTCTCTCTGTCTTATCCACATATTATCCCAAATCTTCCATTACAAAAACGTAATTTTTTTTTTTTACATCTGGCCACAAAATACCGGTGAAAATTAGCTTTTAAAGCCAACTGTGGCTCATTTACACTTTATTGTCCCTCACAAATGATCAGTTGTATTAAATGAAGTTGTCCAGCCGTGCAGTTATTGTCATTATCTTGACTTCTGTTTTCCTCTTTTTCCTAAACCGGAACATAGGTTGGCATCTGGGCTCCGGCCTCGTCACTGCCCACAGATATGTTTAAATTGAGATTTTGGGGAGTGGTGAGCAAATATCTTAACACCTCCCAGCCCGGAGCCTGCAGGTGGGTGCTGGGGTGGTGGTGCTGGGGTGGTGGTGGTGGGGCTGAAGGAACAGGCAGCAGGGCATGAAGCAGGGCAGCAGTGGCATTTTCAGGCAGAGGGAGAGATGTAAAATGCTTGCCGCTTGAAGAGCCCGCCACATTGGGAGGGTGTGTTTGAGAGTGAGGTATAGCAGCGCAGCTCGAGTCGACTGCCTGAACTAGCTCGCTCAATTAATATCTCTTTTAGTGCAACAATTCGGAACTGGTGTTGAGTGTGTCCCTGCATTCACGTGGTGTCGGAATAATCACAAAAATGAGTTCCCGACTGGGAAAATGTACATGAACGCCCCCTCAACTAGGAGCAACAACTCTGAAAGTCGGAAAAAATGTGGGTATGCGACTTTGGTTGGTTGTAAGAATCTTTTATTAATCCAAATACTGCATATTAATTTTTTGCTCACATGTAATTTGTAATATGCTATTAGTTGCAACCTTTAGATGTTGTCCACGCACTGTGACCTAGATTAGTTAGAAAACAAGCCAGATATTGCAATATTTGAGTTGTTTTAGGGAACGTACTGGTGCAGCAACAGGTCTCAGCCAACCAAAGATAAGAGCATCCTTGGAAAACAGCTATCAACAAGTAGTTAAAATGCTCTGAGCAAAAAAATACAACACGTCGTTTTTGTATGTTTCCACATTACGACATAAAAGCTCATGAGCACACCGAAGTTGGGGAAAAAAACAACTTCCAAACTCAGGAAAGGGGATGTGTGTGTGTGTGTGAGAGAGGTTTACCTTGTCCAGTTGGTTGATGCCCTCCTCCACACAGCAGATGGAGGCCACTGTTCTCAGAGCGTGAGCGTAGATGTCTCTGAAGCGGTCCTGCCTGCAGATCTTAAACAGGGCTACCACAGCTCCTTCCTGTGGAACAGGGCAAAGTCGATGTTTATGCCTCAGGAAAGGTTCTACCGTGCGTAATATATTTAATACATCTTCATAAATCTGCACTGGTGCTAAATTGTGAGTTCAGTCCCCACAAGTTTCCACTGTTTGAGTCTTGGTTGTGAATATAGATACGGTACAATAAGGAGGAGTAATAAGCTGGTCTTTCATTGACTTTCTGTATGTGCTTCACAAACCTTATATTGTTTGTATTAAGCCCCTATTTTTAATATTATTACTTGATTTATGTCCTCGTTTCTCTAGTAAATGCAGGAAGTGTATGCATAATGGGAAGGCATAGACTAGATATTTCTACAAGGCCATTGCTTTTCAGTTAAATTCCCGTTGGGGACTATAAGAAACTGTAATGGACTTGAAGTTGCCTTCATTTAACACCATACTTCACTTGCTCTCTGGAGTCAACGCCCTGCACTTTTTTTTACGCCCCTCATTCACTTAAAAGAAATATTGCATATGAACGCAATCCAGGCAGCGATTAGATTTGACAGCACAACGAAAGTGGGAAAACAATTTAGTAATAAGTAAATTTAATTTCTAGGAGACAGGGTTGTTTATTCATATGATATTAATGTAAAAACAGCTGCATTGTGTGCATTTAACAAAATGCTTAAGAGAATCGGGTTTGGAAGATAATACGAGGAACATAATGAGGAACCCTAAGTTCCGTTCTCATATGAAGATTTTAATTTGTTTACTTGTCGAGCGGACACTGTGCTTGGTACAATTCGTTCTCTGTACTTTTTCCACATCGTAAGTTACAAAAAAGAAAAGGTGGTTAGGTTGTGAAAAACAAATTTCAGCGAGAGTACAGCTCTTTTGAGACTTTCACAGGCCTGACGGCAGACTTCATCATACCACCAAATTATACACCGTACACGTCATAGTCAGCTCTTGTCTTGAAGCACACATGATTGTGCGAAAATGCCGGATCAAATTGCTCCTTGCTAGACTGTGTGCTGTGGGAGCCAGCAGGTCCCGCAGATATAAGCCAACAGCAGCACGCTGGTTTTAAAGAGTCCAGGAGACCTGAAATGACCGATGGTTTTGGCCGGCTTTACTTGGCGAGCCTGCCAAACACAGAACCTATCAAATGGCTCACACAATCTATCGTGTCAGATAAAAACAGCCAAAATATACATATTTCATGAACAGAAAACACTGAGCACGGAACAAAAAAAAAAAAGATGATTTGCTTGCCATAATAGCTGAGCATTTTCTGTTGGTTTACGCTTGGTGTAAACAAACAAAAATAGCTCCTGTATTGGCTCCATGTCTGCACTAAAGCACCCCTCTGACAAAAAAACACTTGCAGGTATTGAATTCTATTCAGTGCGCAGATAGATAGAATTACCTGGAGGAAGACGAAGCCTGTAACTACCACCATTATCCTAATAAGGCCATTATACTGGGATGGCATGTCTCATATGCTGCAAAGGCCACGCTGCCAGGGCTTGGAGTGAATAATCGTCCTCCCCTCCAGCCTGACCGCTCTTCCCTGTTTGCTACCTACACAATATTGTTCCGACATACCTGGAAGAACTGCCAAAACACCGACAGACAGTTTTCAGTAAACCGCTTGAAACTCCAGAGCGGCTCGCAGGCCGATTCAAGCCGTGTTCGGGTGGTGATGAAGAGGCTGTTGATCCTGTCGTTCTTCTGTGACGCAAATGTTGCTTCAGCCTTCAAAAATATCGTTCAGATTGAGTCTGTGGACAATCTCCGTATGGTCCAATGTACTTCGGAGCTTTATTTTTTTTCAAGGTAGAAATGTTATCATTTAGTCATACCGTGTGACTGTGTGAAAGTTTAATTGAAGTTTAAAAGTTTAGTTCGCTAAATGCTACTCGTTTGTATTTAGCTCTGCACTTTCACAGACATCCAAAGTGCACGGAAGGTGAATGTGGTGATTTCCTCTAGCATCGCCATGTCTTTTGTCAAAATATTTCAACAGCTGTTCGATGGATTGCCATGACATTTGGTGCACACATTTCTGTCCCCATTAGTTTGAATTCCAATCACTTTAGAGGTCGCCTGGCTTTTCATTTAGCACCAACATCAGGTCAAAAGTTCAATTTTTCTAAGACGTTTATGACAGATTACCTGCAAAAACAAATGACATTTCCAGCAGCCTCAGCTGTATTTTATGTTTAGTGCTAGTTAGCATGCAGATACACTAAAATAAAATGCTAAGAACGTGGCAAACATCATACCTGCTTAACATCAGCATGTTAGCATTATCATTTTGAGCATGTTAGCATGCTGAATTTAGCATTTAGCTAAAAAGAGCTGAAGACAAAAAAACGCCTTTTTGACGTCAGTTTGTGTTTAATCTCAGTGTCTGATTTAGGTCATCTGACCTATTTTTTGTGGTTATCTGATCTACAGTATGCACATCTGGAATTTGAGTGATACGTGTTCTTGTACCTGATAAAAGTCGTTTAGACGTTAAATAAACCAGCGACGCGTTTTTCACTTTAAGACTAGTGGCTCCCTTAAAGTGTGTGCTAATTTTAGAGCATTTAGCTATCAACTCCAAATCGCAAAGGATCAGAGCTAAATTAAAACCTTCAGCCTGACTACCAGACATTTTTATTCAGACAATCATCAGCTTGTAGTAGAAGCCCCTTTTGGTTTGTTTCATCTTTACAGACTTTCTCCTGCTTTTCCTTTTCACAGATCGTTGAGCTTGTCGGCCGTTTCTTTCCCTTCCCCATCAGACAACTTGCAGCTCTATTGTTTCCACTGACTTCATCCTCATTCCGTCGCCGAAGCCCACAGAGCGCACTGATCCTCACACGCTGCTATTTGGTACTTGCTGCACTAACATCATCATGTGAAACTTCACCACTTGTCTAAAGATGCCTCTCTATCAGTGGGTTTGCATGTACAGGCCTACCCAGCGTGTAATTTCTTTCCATCTCATAGTTTTTTGTACTGAACTCTGTGCTATGGTCTGTTGTACATGTTCCTTCTTCTACTCACGCGATGCCCGCAGCTTCGTGAGTTGCAAGAGGTTGCAGGCGTGTTTCCTTCTTTATTTCTTCCTTTTCAAACAAAAAGGTTGTTAGTAAAATTTTAACCAATTTCTGATTGTGTTCAAAAGCTTGACGGACGAAGCTGAACTAAGAAAAACATTTAGTCTTCATCCAAATAGGGCATCAGAGAGACAAAGATCATCCCTTGCCTTTGTGCTGTCTAATCTTAGTAAAGACATCGCTTGAACTTCTTCATCATGTAGTTTTCATGACACACTGCCTCTCACCAAGTCTGAGTTGTTATCACGTCATGCTCTCACCCCCTGCAGACTGAAGCCTTCGGTGCAAGAAGAGCAAGGACACACACACGAGGAGTCTGCCAACGTGAACACATTTAGATCCGTATCCATCATGACAGTAGATAAACACTGAGACGGCAAACTCGCTTGTACATTATGACAACAGCCGTTCTCTAATATTCCAGCTGCTGTTTGATTTACAAGATGGCACATGGCTCAGTTTTAAACAGTGTCAGCTCGTGTAACATTTTTCATTTTAGCAATCTCAGCCCTGGGCTTTTCCGTGTGGACTTTGCTTCTTCTCACTGGGTTTGTTGGTGCTTCTCCTTCCTCCCAAAGTCCAAAAACATAGATCAGGTGAAAATGAGAATATAAATTATCTGGAAACGTGAATGTGTTTTACGCCTGTAATACTTGACTTGTTCCAGTGGATTAAGGAACAAACATTGAAAGGGGTTTTCTTTTTTAGGTAAATATGTGAACATATGTGAAACATTTATTTCGTTTGTGTCGTCATTATGAGTGGGTCATGAAATAAAAGCAGAATGGATGGTGTTTGACAATAATTTGTATAATTTGTTCTGACCAGTTTGGTACGCCAGATGGGTGCAGTTCATTCAGTCTTGACAAATCAGTCACGATTATGTGATTACACAGAGTCTGATAAGCTGTCAATTACAGGAAAGTGCTTCTCGTAATAGTATAAACCACACATACATTATGAGGCACATGAGAATAACGTTTGTCATTTAAACTTTATAAGGTGATAATATGCCAACCTTTGTTTTTACAGCTACAATTCCAGTGAAATAAATTCATGCAGCTTTAAGTACCCACATCTTTCATTTAAAAAACACTTATTTAGTTTATGTTTGACAATCCTCAAAGTATTTGATGATTGCATTTGTATTCTTCTAAAAAACCAAGGGAATGACTTCATGACCTAACAACGAACCTGCCATGAAAGTGGATGTATTAGCAACACATGACAAGCAAAACGAGCAAATTGATTTTCTATTGTCATCATGCAAGCTAGATGGATGTAAATTACAAGCAAATACCTAATTATCACACAATGCTCTCATTTTCCCGGAGGAGCTGCCACCGCCTTAAACTGTCTGGTATCCATTATGCTCCTCAACATTGTTAAATTCTACCCATCTGGTACTTCCAGCAGAATAAATCCAACAGGATAAAACCTAAAATCTATTTAACCCTGGTCTGGATATACACAAAGTGATTCGTCTGTGAGTTGTCATGCTGCCTGCCTCACTACCGCACAATTAACGTGCCTCCATACGCGGCACATGACTCACTGAACACTGCCTATCAACAGCAACACGGGTAAAGAGATGAGGAGGCGGAAATCTCAGGTCCCCACCCAAATATTTCGACGGCTAATTGCGGTTATTCAAAACAACTGCATGAGTAAAGTCACCAGGCTGCGGGAAAATGATAATGCGTGAAGAGGCTCGGATATGAGCCAGGAGATACAGATACAGAGTGTGACAGACAGACTGGTGCTAGCTAATTAATTCAGATGGCAGGTGGAGGATGTTTTGTATTGGGTATTCATTAGCAGCCATTGGCAGGCAGGTTTCCTTCAGACACCTCCCCGAGGGGCTCGGCCAGCAGTGCTACAGAGGGAGCTAAGTAAGGTGGAGTTGATTGAAAGGTAAAGATGCCTGAGAAACCTGCATTTGTGATAAATGCTCACTCCTAATGGGAGCTGACAGTATTGATCTGTCAATCTGGCAGTAAAGGAGGTGTGTGTGTGTGTGTGTGTGGGCCAGACAGTCTTATCAAGAGTATCCTGGAAGCAAGTCAGCTAACTAATGTCCAACTGAGACTTGCTGTCTGGTCTGTCGTGTCTTATCTCGCGGTGAAATAGCTTTTTAGAGGCATGTATAAAGAGATAGCTGCAGAGCTGCTGGGATGGATGATGAACATTGGCAAAACACAATACACGCTGCTGACTTATTACTGATGTCAGGATCTCCAACCTGCCAGTTCTTTGCACAATGGCACTTGTTAATGGAGACGGGTTCCTCTCAGGCAGTCACATTTCTATAGGGTTGGTGGTCCCAGTCTTGAAATGAATCAAACTCAAGACCAAGGTGGTATAACTATTGTCAGCACGGGACCAAGGCAGAATCCACAGTACCTTGGCAATGATGCTGCACAGCTGAGGTCCGTCCTGCGTGAGGGACAGCAGGTTGCTAATGGCACTTCCGATGGTGTGAACATTGTCCGATGAGTCAATCTGTTTGATCAGGACCTGCAAAGAAGATCAATTATTATTATTATTATTTACAAATTATATCATTCATATTACAGATCCAGAAATGCAGTTCACATTGTCAGCAGCTGTTGCTCATTTTTTAAGGCATTACTTTTCTGTACGTTTTTCTTGCTGTTGCTTTCAATGGCGCCAAACTCAGAAACTCAGTTTCACACCCTATATGCAATTTCATTGAGCCCAAATTATATCAGATTACGACCTGGTTAAAAGGCTGTTTATTTACCAAGTGCTGAATAATTTTACCCAGGTTCATGACCTTTTATTGTTGCTTCACGTCAAATGTAGAATCATTTTCAAAGCGCTCAAGTTTAACAAAAGCTGAGCAAACATAAGCATAGTGCGTGTGTACAGTAACAGGAAGTTATTAGACCTATAAATAGCAATAAGTACTGCATTCATTCAAGGATGATGTAGTCCTCCGTTAGCGCAGCCCATATAATACTGCCCTGCAGCATGTTTACATTCAACCTATTGTGCTGTGAGTGAATGAACTTGGTAAGACGGAATTGACATCAAATCAGGCATTGAAAATGTCAGTCTTCCTATTCGTTTCAATGTGAGTAGTGTGTTTAGGCTGTGGTGGTGGGGACCACAGGGGATGCTGAAAAAAAAAAAACACAGCCGCCCTGCAGCAAAAAGGTGCAACAGAATCAAGAATCAAGAGAAACACAAGCTGACATCACGCTGTGGTGGCCAGTGTTCAGATTGGAAGACTGCCAGTGGTCAGTTACATACAAATTGGTCAGCACATTTTGTCTTACAAAACTGTCTGTTGTTTGGTCTAAAAAATGTGCCTCATTACGTATTACTAATTATGCATCCTTTACAGATTAACAGCTTGCAACGTGCAGGTGTGAACAGGGCTATACACTGCTGATCTAGGAATATCAATACCTGTGCGAAAATGAAACCCTTCTGTGCCTTCTTGACCCAAGTTACAGCCATGTGCCGCATATGTAAAATCAGAAAGCTGTGATTCGATGGCTTACCCGGATTTCATTGGCTAAAGCCATGTCAATCATGTTGCTGAAGGAATCACTGACATCTGTGAGGATTTCGTGGATGGCCTCCCTCATGGACTTCAGAAAGAACTCATCATCCGTGTGAAGGCACCTGAGGGCGATGGGACATTTTGGATTATGCTCCACATAACACCCACTTTTTACCTATGCTTGTCTATTAGCTTTGTATAGTTTTACCTCTCTGTAATATTTGTAAGCTCCATACACTTTTCCAGCAGAGATTTCTCATACTGCAACAAAAGGAAAAGAAGAAATACATCATGCTGTGATAAAACACATAGAGAAGGAACATAGAGATGAAAATATCAGTTTATTCTAAAAAACATGTACTCCTTTAACTTATGAGTAATCATGTATGTTTTTTAGCTTCAGCACATGTCTTCGTTTCTAAGTTCCTACTTTGTAACTTTGATGCTAACTGGCTTCACATGCCAACCACTTCCAAAATCAATGTTACCTTCTGCATCTCAGGTGGTGTGCTTCGGGCAGCGCTGTACTCGTGCACCAGTGAGCGCACGTGGCAGTTGGCCCTTACGGCGGTGCTGTGGACCCTCTGCCAGCGTCCTTTCTCCAGCCGTTGGAACATCTTGCCGAGCTCCGTGCTGACCACCAGCGCTCGGCGGAGGAGCGTCTGCAGGTTGTTCCTGGCCACGTGGTCCCCTGCACCGACCCCGGAGGCCACAATCAGCTCTCCCTGCTGGGCATCCTCCTCCACCCCTATGGGTTTGGCCTGGAGGACACACATACACTCTACCTCCGTCATGTGGCGAAGGTCCGCCATCCAGCGCTGGACAGAGTCGACCTGGAGAGACTGCATGTGGGTACTGTGAGAGAAATGAACACAGGAACATAAGTCAGAGACAATTTATTCACTTTGGAAATTGTGATGGGCTATGGATGGGCAACTTTTAAGACACACTACATCAAAATGCTTTAAATGAATACTTAGTTCACTGCATGTAAAGAGTCAACAAATCAGCACGGGCCGTCACAAGGAATTAGTACCTTATGGTTTCCCGCATGTGTTTGCATGTGTTTCCAATGATGACTTAGATAGCCCAAATGGATATTGATGGACCATACAATAGAGTACATATCACTATAGGTTCAGTCTGTTTATGGAGATTCACGGCCCACATCAAAATCAAGTCAGGTGGAACAGACAGTTCATTCACCTCTAATGATTGGTGTATACAGAGAAAATTCAGTCTCATGTTTATTGAATGGACTTGCTGGCGGTATCAAGGTCCACACAAACTGCTAAGTTGGAAGGCTTGACAGGTGTAACAACAGCAACTAAGGATGCAGAGTTTAAAATAGATAGTTCCGGTCCTGGATTATGATTGGCTGTGTTGCGTTCAAAGACACACTTGGTTGCATTAAATCAGTATTACAGCGGCAAAGAAATTGTTTCAAAATGCCAGCTTTTATTGTGAATTCCTGATTTACTGGGAGGGCTAAGCGTGAATGAGTGGCTGACAGAGATGGATAGGATTAACTAAAATTAATGAGAGAGAAACTGAAGAGCTCTAAAAGTCATAAAACGGAGCTGTGACAGACTGTGTGCTCTGATGTTCTGATTTTAAAAAAATCACCAAAATGGAGCTAAACCAGGTTCTCTTGGGGCTCATTACTTTATTTGAACCCACATACATGCAAATAAAACCCACACTCCTGCCCTCTAAAATAAAATTCCACCCATGCCACGCAATATAACTTCCACTGGGAACTGCGTTGCTAAAGCACCACAGCATTCCTAAAATCAATGATGTGCACTCCAGGCCAGTTATCCACGGCTAACTGCCGGTTTCCACTCTTGCTCGTTTAACCCGCCATCTTCCCTCAGCACGGAGGCGGCTTTAACAACAGGCTTCACCGAGCAAACACTCCTCCCCACTTCAATCTCTCCTGGCTCTGACCCTAATGAACACAGGCTTAAGGGGGCAATCCGGAGTCCTGCACTCAGGGAGTCAAAGCCCCCTGAAAGTGGATGGGTTGATGGCTACAACAGCCACTTGTGCTTTGAGTCAACACATGGGGAAAGGGTCTCTAATGAAGCCTGTTATTTTCCTCTTGGCTCTCTGGGTATTGTCTGCCATTTCTGGGAACATCGGGATATTGCATTGGTATTGCATATTGGTTGAACTGGTTCAAGAGAGGCATTGTGGTTGTGTGTACACTCACAACAAAGATTTGTCATTGACCAGCAAAAGCCAATGTCATATAACATCTGTAAGGCAGGTATTGGGTTTCAGCTTTTAGCCAGAGCTGGTTATACAGAATCATTAAAAAACTCAAATTATACCTAATTCACTATCAAACCATGCGGTGGGGGGGTGGGGGGCACCTGCTTACTGTCAAAAATCAATGTGGAGTTTTGTTAAGGTCAGAAAAAAGGTCTCATTAAAGGCTGAAGCAGATTAACTCAGTTGACATGTGAAAAAATAAACATTAACCACGACTTTAAAGCTGCCAGTTTTATGAGAAAAAACAGGAGGAAATTACAAATTAAAAGTATGTTATATCGAGGACCCGTGCAAAGCGCTAAAATTAAAGAACACACGCAAAAAAGTCACCAGGAGAAAACACGTGTATGTCACTATCAATTTTAAGTGAAGCGTTTCTTCAGCAAAGTCTGTAATTTGAGGTTCGCTTTTAATTAAAAACTAAATTATTTTGTCCAAGCACATTTTTGTGTTTTGAGCGTGAAGCACAACATCCATCAGGTGAAGAGGTGGAATAAGAACGCAGAAGCAATCAAATCTGTAGGTTGTAGAGTGAGGAAGCTCACCAGTGCAGAATAAATCTCCCTCAATTTGTAAAAAGGATGAAGATGTAATTAGCTGTAAATGCAGACTAGAATAAATAACTGCAGTGTTACACGGTGTGGTAATCATCAATATGGAGCTTGTTCTGCTAAGTGGGGTAAATGGCTTCATAGTGATCATTGTGACTTCTGAAAAATGGATGAGATATGAGTTTTAGTTTAAATCTAGACGATTAAAGAAATTAAATCCTCCTAAATGTTCCTTGCAAATAAAATACTACTGAACCCTGCTTCAGGTTTTTTTTTCCTCCTATTCTAAAACCTCTTAAAAACCACTCCAGTTCTGAGAATGTCCCTTGTTAGAGATTAATCACACGTTGGTGAATAACACAGTGACTCAAACTAAGTGAGTGAAATTAGCCACGAAGAGCTTGATCACCAGTCACTGTCATGGCGGAAGAGGAGATGGGAAGGGCTCTCATGTCTTAATTGGCATCATTTTCTTGTACATCTAACCCAATTAACTTACACATTTTTTTTTATGGAACACCAAATTGTATGTCACAGATACAGAGAAAGTGTCCAGGTTTTGGTTGTCATACATTTCTATCATGTTTATCAGCTATCGTGTATTTCCTAATAGCACCAACGTGACACTCTGAGTCAGAAAATGTCTCAACAAAACAACCAAATCAATCTGAAATGTGCAAGAATATGCAAAATCCTCTATTCCCTCCTCAGACACAATGTGGCCATTTCGAACAATTTTCCACAGTTATATAACAGCATCATATAAGGATGAACCCATCTTGATTTACACGCCCATCAAGCCACAAAACCTTCCCTCTCACCGCGAGGGGGGGAAAACAAGATGATAATAATAGGCTTGTTTTCCAAAGGAAGGGAAGCGGTGCTCTTCAGCTAGCAGGGAATGACAAATATTTACATGCGGGGCCAAGAGAGGGTCAGGCGACATTATCCCAGACAGGGATCCAGTGGAGATGAAGCATCAATCTTTCTCATCTGTCAGTAAACTGAGCAGCGGTGGCAACAGCAGCGGCAGGAGCTGGTTGATGGGAGAAATCCTTGTTTATGTTTTAAAAAATGCTACCCCAAGATTTAAACGTGTTTTTTGTGCCAGGCTTGGATATTAATCTTCTCTCTGGATTTAGATCAGATTAGAGGGAGATACCAAGGTACTGATTGTGAGGGGAATTGATTGTAACAAAGGCAAACTCACATTTGTTCAAACAAAAGTGAATTGAAATTACTTGTAATGCTCTCCTGAATTGCGCCGAATTGTCCTGTTAAGGCCCATTTCTTTTTTAAAACAAGGAATCTTTGAAGGAATCTGCAGTTCAAGAGCTCTGAGTGTCATAGACATGAGAGGGAAGTCGAAAAGTACACAGAGACGGGATAACACATTGTTGGTTTGGGTCTTTTCATGGCATTTTTTGACAATAAGAAAAATATAGAATATCAAGAGCTTTATCCGTTAAAGAAAATAGATCTCAACGGGTGTACTAAAAAGGTAATGAATAAAATTAATCTGAAATTGGGATTGTAGTAGGCAAACATGCCATATAGCAAGCATACACAAGAAAGATCACCAGGCACTGGTGCTACACTGCTTTTAGGGTTAAGGTTAGGGCTCGAGATAAGGGCTGTAGTTGTAATGGTCGAATGAGGGCTAAAATGCCATGCTTTTACAATACACTCCCATTAAATTTGGGTTTAATTACACTGCACAGTAGACTTCAACTACATACTTATAACTTAAATACACTTCTGTATTGTTAAGCGCCAATTCAGATATATCAGCACATTCTGACTTTCCCAGTCGTAATTACAGGTCAACAAAGATGTCGCCTTAACGCCATTTACATGTCGGAAACTCATACTGGAGTTATCGTCATTCTGACATGAACGCGGCGTAACATCATGGTTAGGGGCTGGGGAGTACATCATGTCAGCAAGGGTCCTCGCAAGTATTCAAGTACAAAATGTGTAGAAGTGAGAGAGAAGCACATTTGCTTCATTCATATTCTTTTGGCCAAATCCAGACCAGGATTTAACCTTTCAGGTTCCAGCCAACGTGAATACAATGAAATAATATTGTTTTAACAGATAGCACAATTTGCACACAAATAAATGGTGTTAAAAAAGCTCATCACAGATATATTGATATTCAGACTTCCTCTAGGCCATGAGGTAAATATTTCCTATTCCATTTTCAAGCGTAAAATGTCTCTCATAGGAACCTTACAGTACATCTTCAAAAGCCTTTGCTCTGTGACACCCGGCTTCTTTAAAGATGGAATCATCTGCCGACAGCCTTTCCGTGCTGCGGGGAAACGAGAGCAAAGAGTAAGAAAACGCAACAGCAACACTCGGTGCAGCACAAAATTTGATCTCTCACGGAATCTTTCACCGCAGGGTTGCGAGTCGTTTTGTTTGAAGCCACGTCCGCATGGAAACATTCATCTCTTAGCGTGTGCTGTCTGTGGGTCACTCGCTAAACGCATCGTGAAGATAATGAAAATAAACGGCAACACAAATAGGCGCATCTTTGCCCAACATGCTGCATGTGGTCACAGTGTGGTGGAGCAGCAGACGGGCAGGTTGGAAACAAAGTTGTAGAGCACCTGTTGTCACTCAAGTATGGCCGTTATTGGACAGCAGGAACTAGTTTGTTCTTCAGGGGTAGCTGCCCATTACTAGGCTTGTTCTACAACACGCTAGGGGCTTCATGTGACTCAGGTATCAAGCACAACACTTCATAGACCACGAGCACAACAGGTTGAGTAATGTCTGCTCTCTCTTTGGTCGGCCGCTTGATAAATGGTTTCCCAGCACGTCATGCCACCCTGCTGTCGACTGCGAAAGGATCCCACAGATGTTTTGAATTAAAGTGAAGGCGCCCTGTGTGGCGCACGCAATGAAAGTGTGTGAAATCAACATGTCTTAAAACACAGATAATTGTGGACTTTATGTAGGAGAACACGAGGAACAGGAAGGTTTTACGTTGAGCTTTACATTGAGCGGGGGCATGGTGGTCGTTTAAGCTACAGCAATTCAACTGACAGAAAAGTAACCTGCAACTACGGTATTTTGATATTCCATTAGTCTCTAAAGTCAGTTTTCAAATAGAAATGCCAAACGTCCTCTAATTCCAGGTTTTCTTTGCCTACGTGACGGGTAACGTGTGAGTGTTGGCGTTGTGGTTTTGGTTGTTTTAACTCATGTGTCTCCTGTGTGGGTGCGACATGGCTGATCTTCTCCTGACGCACCTGGCTGTGACCTAATTACACACACCTGCCTTCCATCAGCTTCACCAGCCTGCAGTATATCTAGCTGTACAGTCAGTCATCGCAAGGTTGTTGCTTCGGCTACAGTGGTAGTTTGCGGCCTGAGCTGAGCGCCAGTGCTTGTGTGTTTCAGCGCCAGTGTGATTTATACCACGGTTAATTGTGTCTCTTGTCTCCAGTGTTTCCCAAATTAAACCTCCCTGCCTGCGTCTATTCGTCTGTGGTGTCCTTCCTCGCTCTCCCTCCACCCGGACCAGCAGCCAGCCACGTCACCCAGCTCCCTTCCTCAGCCTGTTCTCCGTCCCTCCCTGCTCCCCAATATTTTCCCTGTGCCTTGCTTTAAATAAACCCTTTTTATTTTGCGTACCTGTGCCTCTGTCTGCGCTTGGGTCCCCAACTACAGACACCACAACAGTTGGACTGTTAATCGGACAAAACAAGCAATTTGATGTTCACTGTTTTTTTTGTATTTTATAGGGAAAACGATTACTCAGTTATTTGCAGAGAAAATAATGTACAAAATAATTACTGATTTGTTGACGCCAGCCCTAATCGCATAATTTAACTGTGATGACCTAGCTTCACTTCAGATCATGAAAACACATTTTTTACTGTGTTAATTTTCATCTAACACTGGAAAACATTACCACAGTGAGGTTTAAGCAGACTGTAGTCCAGTTAAATATATAAATGAATATAGTTTAAATATGTTTAGTTGTCTTGGTGTGTTCAAAATGAACATGAAGGTAATTTTCACCTTTTTGATGCGCGTACATTTGACCGCTGGACTGTTGTGGCAGCACGTGTTTAATTGTCACAATATACCAGCTGTACGAATGTTAGCTAGCTGTGAGTACACTAGCTGTTAGTGAGTGAGCCTGTATATCTATTTTTGTGACGCTCAGACTCGAACTAACCCAGAACTTGCCAGTAACTACAGTTATTTTTCCTTTTTTTTTAGTTTTCAAAAAGAAAATGGCAAAAACGTAGTGACAACAATGAATGGCATGACAGTGAAGTTGGTTTACAAAAGAGAAAGACATGGGGGTGTAAATAAAAGTAGCTACAATCTCACTTTAACAATATTAGACAAACACTAACCCAATAAAGGGTTATAAAGAAATGCGGCTTATAATATCAAACCTACACCGTTTTATTGAATGTTCACAAAAAGCAAGAACCAGCAACAAACACAACTAACTTTTCCTACTCCAGCCAATACACGGACGGACGGACGGACGGACGGACCTACCTACACATGACCACGCACTCTTTCACTCACTCAGCCATACTACTAATGCTCTGGATAAAAGCCCTCATGCAGTATTGCTAGCAGGCCAAGCAGCTCGTTTGGAAAAGAAACACAGCAACATGTGTTAGTGCAGTCCAGAGTATTCTCCACACAGTTTCCTCACATGGAAGTCATTCAGCACAATATATGCAGGATGGAGCCCTTCGCTGTCGTCCAGTGTTTGGTTGTCACAAATATATCAGTCTGACGCCTGATGTCACTTATGAACAAATGGAAATCTTTCTCAAATACCACGACATAACCGCAGTCCAGTCGGGCAGAGTGAATGGAAATGTGGGCAGAATGAGCTGCAATAGTTTGAGGACCAGACCATTGTGGCTTTGGCTTCCACTGAAGGAGGAAACAAGGACACTCTTGTCCCAGAAAGAATTAAATATGGAGGCATATATACAAAGAAACCAAATAGGATGTTAATGCATTCCTCTTCTGCTTAAAAACCAGAAGATTGCTGCATAGAACTCATCTGAGCAAACCTTTTTTACACAGAGGCTTCAGCTCCACTTTCAGGGAAAGAGGTGACAGATGAGCTAAGTAAATGGTAAAAACATATGGCTAATGGTTCTTGTAAACGTGCAAGTCACGCCTTGATTTTGTGGGTGAAGGTCGAGTCTGTGCTCCTCCCAAAGTAGCACGTGGTGAGGGGATATCGTGGCCTCTGACTGGCACAGTCGAAATCCTGGCAACGCGGGGCAGACATCTGACTCCCAGATGTTTCAGAGGGCCTCTAATGTGCAGCCAAGACCAGAATCCCCTAAATCAGCACACTCTGACTCTGTTCCTCTCTCTGTCTGTTTCTCTAACCAACCCAAGCTTAATCCCGTCCATCGTTCTCTTTCTCTCTGGCTCACAGTCCTGCCCTCGCACATGCCAGGTTACACGCGAGACATAAAACGCACACCTATTGCAGCCATACATACGTGCAAGACATTTAAATACTTTGGATTCTCTCTGTCTCTCTTTCACAGCTGACTCGTCTCTCTCACTTTGTGCCGTTTGTCTCTCTCTCGCTCTCCTTCCGTCTCACACACTCTTTCCCCTCGCATCAGCAAACCCACACTTGTGCAGCTTCCAACAACGTCCCCTGCATGGGCTGCAAGCACAAATGCGCGACATAAAAAAACAAAAAGGAACACGCGCAGACAAATGGCGGCACGGCAACTAGGTTAACCTGCTCGCGGCGCAATGGCTGAGCCTGTTTCACACTGTAACCTGAGGCCTAGATTGTCCAGACAAGCCGACCTGGGCAAAGCACTGCTTCTGTTGTGGAGATGTTTGTCAACTGAGTGCATGTGTGCGCTCCATCTGTGTTTGCAATTTATTTTAATACAATTCAGTCATTTGGCCCCTTTCATCATTTGATTTACTGACTGTTACCGAGCCATGTGCATGCTCAAATAGGATTTCTGTTTGAGTGTTTATGTGAGGGACAAAGAAAGAAGGCAAGTAAGAGATGATCTGTTTGTGTATATGTGTGTCTGGTTGCATGTATGACGTGACAGCTGTGCTGATTTGATAACCAAGGGCGTTCATTGCGCGCCTTCTGCGACGCTGTGTAAGCATTTGTAAACGCAAACCTGTCAGAAGATATATATTCAAATGTATTATCGATGACTGAAATACTCTCTGACGAAGAGCCTTATTTCCAAACAAAAGCAAAGCATCAGCATTTGACGCTTACCATTTCACAACAAAGATATAAATCACTGCTGTGTGATAAGAGTTTTGTCTTGTGTTTCTCCAGAAAGAGACTTTGTGTGGAAGTCAGGAGCAGCGGTTTATTTGAAGTTTTCTTTGGCTTTAAGTTTATAAAACACGAGAAAAGAAGGATGTGAAATGTCAATTAAAGGAAAATAAAGTGCAAGATACTGAAAGACCTCCAGCTTGACATGACGGCTGTTCGGCTGATGGTTCCGCAGCAAAGGGAGTGTCCACTTTAGGTCAGCTGGCAGGGTTTGTGCTCCCTGTCGACTTTTTCTCGACTGCTTGACAGCGTGGAAGCGGAGCTGCTCTGTTTTTGCTTTCTGATTTTTTTGTTATGTGGTACATTTCTCTCTTTTATTTTTTTTTTTGTTTCTCCTGAGCACATGTGTCTGACAGATTTTTTTCAAGATTTTTGGTTTCAGTCTCCGGCTATTGTGGGCTGATATGCGGCTCAAATATGGAACCCCATTGTGAAGGGATGTTTTCAGGTGTGTGCGTGGCAGGGAGTGTGGGAGTGTGTGTTTGCATTGTCATTAAGGTTTTGACCTTTGCACCTCCTGCTATTGTCTGCATCTAATTTGCTGATAGAGGACAGTGACTCAGACCGATATATTGGTTTGGTAATGTTGAACCAACAAACAATATTTTCCAAGGCGGTTTTACTGAGCAGCTTCAGGTGTGTCAGTCCATAAGATCTGCCTCACTCTTTCTCAACAAACACATGAACCATCTGAAGTTCTGCTGGTGCTTACGCGACATAATTAATTTTGAGAAATGCGGAAATGTCCGTTTGTTGGTTAGAAAGCAACTTTAACAGCTGTTGGCAGTTAAGACGATTAGCCAAACCTTGTTCCAACAGAGGAACTGAAGCTAATTCTGCTGTTGCACTCATTGCAACATTCTCTGATTAACAGCACCTGCGGGGTATGTCTAAAATGTCTCACGTTAATGCAGTTGTTTGAGTGCGTAAGTGCATTTGTGTTTGTGCCTTCCAAATTACGGACCACTGACAACCAAAAAACGAGCTGCCTTCCTCACAGCAGCCTAATCTGCTACCGAACACATCTGTGATACATTCATCTCCTCGCAAACCACCGGCTGACACGACACACGACTAGATCCCGTCGCCACTGTACACCCCAATCTCTGCTCCTATGAGAGCTGCCGTGAAACCAGCGTCTCTCACACCACTGCCACCATTACAGTGCATTATCAGAAGGAGATTGGGGCCAAAGTACGCTGAATTTTGGGGGGCCCCATCTGCAGATGAAACAGGAGGGTTATTTCTTGCTATCATGGCAATTACTGTCGCAGTGTGTGTGTGGTGCATCTTGACGGATATGAAGTCCAGAGAAAAGTGCTGTCATCATGGAGAATATTTGCAGCTCTGCGCCAATGGCTTTAATATCAACATGAACAGCCCAGAAACTATTAAACTTTGTTAATAACAAACATGTGATTGGAACTACCTTTTTATTTTTAACCAAAGAAATAGTCCACATGAAACCTGTTCAGTGATGCCTGTGGATTGTCCACAGTAACCACTGCATTATTTCCATACAGACATGTTAGTTACATTTCCATTTACAGCCATGGTGCACCGCCACAGGTGCTTTCACTTATTTTGCCAGATTACACCTCTTCTCAGGACTGTGTGGATGTGCACAGATCGTGCTTGACACCTCCTGTCGGTTATGTTGCACATAGGGCTACGAAAGGACAACTTCCGCCTTTTTAATTGCCTATACAATTTTGTGCAGGTTTACAAATAATAATAATAATAATAATAATAACTGTATTTATATAGCACCTTTAAAAACAGAGTTTACAAAGTGCTTGAACAGATGAGCAGAGACAAGATACTCAGAAAGCAACAACACAGAAGGCATTGAAAGTTAAGAAGCAAACAAAAGCAAGTTGAAAATAAATAAAAGCATTAAAATGACAATTTAAAGAAAATATAAAAATCATATAAAGAATATATCCTGCTATTTACTATCTTCGTGCAAAGATTTTCAGGGACCTGACAAGATACTTAATTAACCGAGCACCTGTGGCACGTAGGATGATATTTATATTTTTGTACTGACTGAATTTTGTCTCAACCTATATCAGATATGTACACCCCCACTCTATTCATTTAAAATTTTTCGGCTTCTGGTAGAGTGAACACATGTAATGATGAGCCTTCGTTGCATCTTCTGTTTTTTAATATGCTAATCTTTCCACCTCTGCCATGCATAAAAAACATTCTAATGTAGGAGCAAATTCAAATTGCATGTAAAAACAGCTTAATATTCCTGTTGATTCCTGTTGATTTTTAGGTCCACAAAAGAAAATCCAATCCTCTTTCACCATACTCTTAGCAGGCTTCTCAGTAGTTTATATCTCAAAACCACAGCAAATAGAACCACAACTAGCCCCATGGCTACACACCACACCTGGGGCAAAAATATGTTTTAGTGATTATGGGTGAACTGACCCTTTAAATACGTCATATGGCCCAACGGTGACTGCGTATACCTCTGAGCAGGCCTGCGTGGCGCTCAGATCCACAGTGGTCAGACTGTGCTGCTACTTGCCTCACTGGGGATGAAGAGAGCGAGCTGCTCTGTCTGGAGCTGCTCTGAGGAGTCGCCATTCTGTCCGAGGCCGTCTTACTTCAGCTCAGCACCTGAAACACATTCAACATCAAGGTTACAAGACGTGAACGTGACAGCGTCTGCCTTTATCTTCTTCTTTTCCTGTCGGTTATTTCCTGTTGGTATTTCGTCAGTAAATTTCATTCACCCCAGACTGAATGCTAACACACGCAACTACATATAAACACTCAACGCACACACACACACACACACACACACACACAGCACCTTCCTGGCTGTGTTGCTTTCCACCGCAGTGTTATCCACTACAATATCTCCTTAGTGATGCGCCTCAGCATTCTATTCTTGTCTTTTTCTTTTCCCTTCATGTAATTCAATTATCAATAAACCTCACTGTTTTTAAATAGCTGCAAGCCGCTGCTGTGCCAGTGGAATAATATTTCTTATCTTCTAATTTATTGGCTGGCTGCCAGCCAGTGACTCTCTTCCCTACTTTGAGCCTGAGCAAAAGAGGCTGACGCTCTTAAGTGCCCACAACTTTATTCCACCGTTTTATTGATGTATCCCATTTAGATTAGTCTATTTTCAATCGGTAGAAGCCACAGACGCCCTTCTGCCTGAACCGCACTCTAATCCTTTTAGTTAATGATATCCTGCAGTGGTGTGGTTACAAATTTTATGTTTACTGCGCAGTATAATTAGCAGGTAGTTACAAAGTGAGACTATCTCTCACGAACGCAAACACACAACCAGCCAGTGTCATGCGGCAGGTTTCAGCTGTGGCGACCTGCTTTTTATTAAATGCTTCCAGGGTGTTATGGGATCGATAGACGTAAACAGGAGAACGCACAATAAAGCAATGGAGACCAGAGGGATGTGTGACGCACACGCGAGACATCACACGTTCGATCCCATGTTGGCATGCTTTTCCAGTGCCGCAGTGTTCAAGCCCACACGCCACATTGACAGAACAACTGATCCATTCTGCAGAGTTTGGAGACGGAGAGGATCAGGCACAAGAGCGCATTAGAGGAGTCGCCGATTCTGTTTTACTGTTTGCTTCAATTGCCCCGAAGCTCCCCGGGTTACGTAATTATGAGCAACAAGGGAAGTACTTGATGATGGGTGAGGAAAAAAGCTGGGTTTCTTTGGGTGACTAAGTCAGTGACTGCGATGAACAGATACCCAGATGGATGAATAGGTGAAGAGATAAGGAAGGAGAAGATGCGGAGAAAGGGAGAGAGGAGGGGGGCTTTTAACTGCAGTCTTGGCATGGCTCCTCCAGGGCCATTTTAAGAGAAAGCATCACAGCGAATCAGAAATTATACCAATACTGTGCCAAGAGCATGAAAGCCTGGATGCCTGGAAGTAAGCACCCTGTTTTGGGGAAAGAAACTCCCATCAACACTCTGTTCAGTTAGAACAGAATACCACAGAATGAGGGCTGATATAATTGCACTGTTAGATTATTACAATAGAGGTGTAGATGAATTATATTGGCCCTGTAATTGAGCACAGGGTCACCGCCAATGAGACACAGATGCAGCAGATTCCATTACGTGTGCCTCCTGCTCGGTGCAGCGCTCGTCTATGGATTACCATACAAATGGAGTTGAGTTGTCCAATCAAGCAATTCAGTCCTGAGCACTTAGAGTGTGCCACTAAGTGGACCATTGCACTGAAAGTGATCTCTGTCATTCTGCCGTGAGAGGCCACCGACTGCAAAGGATGCACGAGGGACAAGAGCGGAAAGGTTTTTTAACAAAATGTCAAAGTTTGCAGCAGGTTTATCTGTGTTTCTGAGACTGTTTCTTTTACAGCCTCCTGGACTGATTTATTTCTGGTACGAACAGTGTTCTGTTATGTTGTAGTAATTTATGTAACGTAACATTTAAGAGCTAAAGGTGTATGAAGACTGTATTTTCTTGATATTGGAGTTGCAGGCACCGCAGTTTACACATCCCCAAGTGCAGGAAGGCTATAAGTGCTGCAGAAATATGAGTTTCCGACGCAGATGGTCAGCTTTGACGGGGTCCTGGCTAATTTTCTTGCTGGGGTGGACATTTCTTTTCATGTCTGGGCTGAAACCTGAGTGGGTCCTGTGGGTTTCCCCACTCGGTTGCCGTGGAGAACGTGTTGGTTGTAGGTAAGCCAAACAAAGGGCACCTCTGTCTCGACTTCACGTCACATGCCGGGTAAAATAACAACGACGCATTAACTTGTGTGTGTGTGTGTGTGAGAAATCGCTACGGTGTGTTCCAGATTTACTGCAGCACTTGTATTTATCCTTTGCATGTGTGTAGAGGGGCATTTAAATGTTCACGTGTGCCTGGGTGCATGTTTCTGTCACTTGCAGTTTTCCAGTGATGTTTCATGTAACGTCTGCCCGTAGTTATTCACGCCAACTCATGCATTTAACATGAGTCATCTTGCTTCTTTCTTATCTGAGCTCAGTAGCTATTATATATTCTGCTCAACAGCTTGACTAAACCTGGGAAGTTCAATTACATAACAAAGGGCCTAAACAATCAGACAGAGTTTAAAGGCTTATACCATACCATATGTCATACAACTCACCTGATTTGCCTAGATATATTTCTGTCCTAGCAGCCTTCGAGGGATATAATTTTCCATCATCCCATGACTGCCACAGGTTAAACGGCCCCAGTTTGATGAACTGAGACCAGGGGAGAGCCAACAAGACTGGTACCTTCTAACCTTTTCCCAAAAGGCAAAGATAAAGATTATATAGGAATAGGGAGAAACCCTTACATTACATACTGTACAATCTGCACACTGCCTCTCTGAAACAAATTGATTGCTGTCTAAGTTTGCTAAATGAACAAATTAAGCAAGTAGCTAGAACTTTATTTTAGAATATGGTTTGTAAACCCCAAGGAACATGTTTCATGGTTTAAGAAAGACTAATGGAACGGTGGATAGCACAAAAGTAACGTAACAGCATTTCAGCTCTCTATGAAACACTGATATTGATTCCTACTACATCTTAAAAGAGCTGTCAGCTATTGTACCTTTCTAACGTTAGAAGACTTTTGACTAACACATTTTTTTTTTCCAAAATCGACGCTGTAGCACCAGAGAGAGCCTCCCTTTTGGTCCCTTATATGCTTGTCTCTGTCGTAGGTCTCATTCTTAACTTTTTGTCTAACATATAAAAGGCACGTATGTGCAGGCTAATGTACCACCAAGATTTCATTCTGCTGACCTCATTGTCTGTGCTCCCCATAACTGCAGAATCAACGGTTACATAAATACATTTCCAGTCCTTTTTATAATATTCTGTGGTGACGCAAAATGCCTCTCACAGATTCTGGGTAAAACCACTAAAAGAATACAAAAACGGGTCTGCAGAAAACAAAATACCACAGCACTGTGACTTAATGCTATGCCAAAAGCAATGATTTTCTCTCCGACCAAAACAGAAGAAATCAAACTCTGAGGAAATCAGGAGAAACAAGCAAAGCCACTCACCATTTCGAGAAGCCAAAACCAGCTAGAATCAATGTGATGGAGTTCAGGGCGAAGTGAGCCAGGCTGTGTACTCCAAGTTTAATATCCTTGTTGTTTCAGGAGTGCCTCATTGTGTAACCGATTCCTTATGGTTTGGCTTTATTTCAAAACTGCCAGTGATTAAGTACAAAATGCTTCTTCTCCTGCCGTCCTAACTCACACAGACTAAGGAAAGCATCCACTAAAGAGGTTGTGTGTGGCCTTTTGGTCTTTAAATACAGCGGACATGCTTTGCATCGGCAGCTCGACGGTGCCGTGCTGCTCGTGTCCTATCATTGAGCTGGAGACCGGGTTGACAGGAGGAGACAGTGGTCACAGTTTTACCCACAGAGCTGTCATGTGGGGAGGAAAGCAGAGCAGCATGGGTACTGTATGGGTGGGAACAAGCTGGAAGCAGGCTGTGCTGAGGCATGGACCCGACATTCCCATCCCACACACAGTGGGCTGGCTCAAAGTGGGCCCTTGTGCTTGGACACAGAGACCCACACAGGGCAGCAGATAATGCCTGATGTGAACTGCTACTGTGTGAACGTTTGGTGAGTCAGCTTGTTCCTCCTGTTGAACAACGCTGGAGCTCCTTGTGCAGCATCCTTCTAAAACCTTCTGTGAAGGTATTTCATTCTTAGTGCAAGACACAATATCCTTTTTTTATCTTATTGATTTTTACTCTGAGTACCTTTTTTATAGTAAGATTTCTAATAGCCCTAGAATAACCCTCAAAGTTTTAGTGCCATGGTCGACCTATTGAGCTACCCAGTAACGCAATCGCGCATCACACACAGACACATTCATGCTAAAGTATAAAGCTAGATTTGCTGTTAAATGACATTTAAAGTTGTTCCAAAATAGTAGAGCAACACCTGGGATAGTGCACAGGATACAGGGGAACAGCAGATTTACAGGAGCTGCTAGCATAGACTGAATATCCTCCTGAGACCCAGCCTAGTCATTTATGTCCTCTGTAGTGGACACTGGTTTTTGGTCTATATCTTTTGACTCATTCGAGCTACCCTACTAAGTTCTGGTGCTCGAAATAGAGCACATCCTGGCATTTCCAATGATGTCTCATGTGTTTGGGTGGAATGAGGGGAACATTGTTTTCATGTTGACACAAAGAAAGTTAAAATGGAAGATACTTTTATTTTCCTCGGTTCTCTGATATAATAACCATAGTGTTAAAAAGAAAAGTGACAATGTGTACAAATTGAGAGTACAATATTGAACAAACTGGTCGAATTGGAAGTCTAACATAAGGTAACGTAATGTAGGCTAATGTATTGTAAGATGACGTCCCATAAGCCAATTTGCGCTAAATTGACAAGATTTTACAACCCACGTGGAGGATGATGATCTTGATTATTTTATTGCAAAATACATAAAATAACAAATAGTCATCGGTTTCTGTCTTCTACGTGAAGCCAGACACTGGAAGGACATAGTTTTCTCTCCAGACACAACAGTCCTCTTGCACATTATCTCAGTGGGTCTAAATGTAGTGCATTCCACAGATAACATTGGCATGGACAACTTATTTTAAGTTTGGTTATGTTTTTACACTCGGCTGAAATATGTGTGTTTGGTACGCTGACAGAATTAAATCTGTATAATGTTAATAATTTGGACAGTTTGAACATTTCCATCATGGTCAGCATTTTAGAATCCCATATGCATATTCTCCAGAAAGTCCAGCTTGGGTTTCTTTTACTTTTTACGCCTTATTTGTCACATGAGATCGACCGACTCTCGTGTGATTACACCGAGCATGTTTGTGGGTGCGATATACTTTTTTTTTTAGTTTGTTGGGCCTTGCACAAAGACACGTGAAGATTTGGTCCTTGGTCCTCTCCCAACATAACTGGATGACAGTTTTTCCAATCTGTCCAACCTGAATGAATACAAGCACGTAAGATAACTTTTCCACTGTTGCTCAGACTAGCACAACAAACTTTTTTACTCTTTAGCATTATCCAGCTAAAGATTCACCAGAAGGGCGGTGCCTTTTCCCAGCACGTCGAGGGATCTGAAAGACCATCTGAGCAAACTTTAAGGCCACAAGCTACCATCACTCCATTCACTGCTGGTGAACTTTGGACTTACAATGAGAACCAAGAAGAATGTCAAGAAAAAGGCTGATAACCAGCTAAAGAAAGGCTGTAAGTGCAATTACATTTACAGCACTACAGTTCAGTTTGATATGACAAACGTCTAAGTCATTAAAAGTCAACATGTGTTTGACACACTCGTCTTCAAAAAGAACAAATGTCTATGGTCAGTTTGAAATCATGTCACTTAGTTTTCTTGGAAGAAACTTCTGAAACTACCCCCACTGTATAATTCAAGTCTCTGTTGGCCATTCTGCTAAATATGGCACAATAAAACATTGCTTTGTTGTGCTACCGCCATCCTCGGACTTCGGGAGCGGTGCCAGATTTTGCATATTAAAGCACACTGTGGTGGTAATATGATTGTTTGGATTAGAATGTACTATAACGGTCACTTATTAAAAGTTACCACAGCTGCTGTTCTCTATAAAAGATGAAACAATACACTTTTAAAATGACCTTTTTAATCTACAAAGGGGTAAGCGTTTGCCTGAGACTAAATATCGCATTAATAAAGTTCTTGAAACAAGCTGACCTGCACTGAAAACATGTAACCTCTTACAACGCTGGTAAGTTATTTGATTTGATGAGGAACAAAAATACACTTTAAAACATAATGAGATAAAATAATTTCTAAAAGAAGATTGAATTTTATTTTATGAAGCTGTCACACTAATACTGTGCAAATACATGCAATCTCTTGTGAACTATGTTAAAACTTGACATTTGGTATTTTTGTCCCTGGATACTTGTTTAATGAGTCCTGTATTAAAATAGCAGCTGCAGCACCTTTTTTAGTGTTCCCTCTGCCCAACATCCAGGTCTGCCGGTGGTCTGTCAAAATAATCCATCCTTCAGATTTCACCTCAATCATTTCTGACAAGTCAAACACAGCGGGAACCGACGCTGAAAACACCGGCAGCTCCCGTAGTTAACTCCAGATTCTCCCAATCACAACGCTGCAATACAAAAACCAGAACATTACACTTACAGTACTGTATATTGAGCCAGTCTGCATCCTCACAGGTGGTTGTTGTAGTTCATAAAGAGACACTGGAACTTAAATTTACCTTTTTAAAGACACACAACACCATATTCTACAGCAGCGCCACTGTAGCTGTGTGGCTAATGACAGAAAAACAGTGTCAACGTCTTGACATGTCTCACAGCAGTGGTGACGGGGCTTCAGGAGCGTAACAGGGTTGACTGTGAATAAATGTGTAGGAGGATGGAGAGGAAGCACCGTTCCCATTTCCATATATTTTTACTACAAAAAGTGGCTGTACAGTGTCGGGGAAGGAGATTGAAGGAGTGGAGAAAGAAGTGGAGAAGTCGAGGAAATGACAAGGGGAGTGGGCGTGGGTGTGCAGACTGTGGGAATAGCAGGGAACAACACAGGACTGTACAAACACTCCTGTTACATTAACGGCTCTCCAAATAGGTGGGTTTTTCAGAGTAAGAGTTTCGGAATGGTGAAATATTTCTTCAGCATGAGATGTGGTACGCTTACTTTAAAAGTAGAGGGTCGGGAGGAAGGAAGTGCTAGTGGAGCTGGTAGGAATGTACAGAGTCTTGCTTTATTAAACTTCAGCAAGGTGAGCATGCAGTATGTGGTCATAGAAGCTGTATCTTTGGACTGTTTGACTCCAGTTCTCAGCACTGAAATAAGCCAAACTGCTGCCCTGATAGTTTGAATATTTAATAACATTTTACTTCCTTGGGCGTCCTGTTGTCTAGGTGTCTAAGACGTCCAAGGCAGAAATGGCGCAAAAATACACAAATGTTGTTTGCTATAAATGGCCCATCCATGAGGCCTTTGCGTAACCCACTGGCTAACCACTTGAGATAATGATGTTCATATTTCTACCAGATTAATTCCATGTGGATTGATCCAATTTTACAACACTAATATCTTTTGAATGACAATAAACACTTTAGCTTTCACTGAAAAGTGAAACCAGACACACTAGCACTTCAACTTTATTATCCGGCAGAAAATCTGGGTTGCAACCAGGCATTAAAACACGCGAATGCTCAGATGACAACTAACAACAAATATAACAAATATGGAATGCATTCATTTAGCACTTTTATCCCAAGCACTTTAAAATTTGCCTCTTATTTGCCCATTCACACACACACACAAGTTGTTTGCATCGAGCTACCATGCATTGCATACCATCCTACCATGACCTGGGTGACTTGCTCAAGGGCTCATCGACATGTGGACAGGAAGAGCCGGGGAATTAAGAACAACACCAAATATAGAGCCAAATAAAGTGCAGTTATAGGTAAACAGTCTTTCAGAGGCTACAGGAATAAAAGACACTCTACTGTGATGTATACAGTATATTGACAAGTGGTCAATATGAGTCATCTATCTAGTATACAATAACTTACTGGGTGGGTTAAGACACCAAACAGTACAACATAACGGGAAAGGTGGGTGAATTAGAGGTGGGGATGGCACAGGGCTGAAAATGTTCCACTACTGATAGTTTTGTGAGATGAAAGTTAACGCTCGTGCAAAGCGAGGGTGGATGCGCTGAGAAAGTGTTAGAATGCCTCCTCAATGGATCATTTAAGTCGTCCTGACTTTAAAAATCCATTTGGGAGAAGGAGAGAGCCGGTTATTATTCAGCGTCTGTCACCAGCCTCTACAGAGAAGATGGACTTGCCTGACGTGAACCTGACAGCAGTTTTGCTGCATTGTACTTCTGTCACTCATACATGCACCCATCCACTGTTGCCCAGTATGTACACTGGATCTCAAGGCGCAAGAGGGAACGTCTAACTTTGGCTGTCTTTTTGGTTTTTCTTTTCTCTTTTGGAGGTTTATGGAAAGAAAAGTTTCCTTACTTCAAGCAGCAATCAGCCGAGCGAAATACTTTACAGCAAGGACATGGCAAGAACAAGAAGATTTAACTAGAAAAACAATTTCCCAGCATTTCTGAAGATTAAAATGTTTACCAGAAGTCTCTGCTCCGACATGATAACAGTAACATAGAGTACAATGCTTTTTCCACACAAACGGCTATTCTTACAGCAGTAAACGAACTCTACAAAAGGTTTACCAGAAATTAGGCCTGTTTTGGGTTTGTCTTGCGTGCCAAAATTGCCCTCTTGTCTCTTGTCTTTTCCTAACGCACTCCTGACTGGACTAAATGAGAAGATTCCCTTGTAAGGCCAACTACTGTGCGATCTATTTGGGTCTGGGAGAATTCTTTCCTCTGGCATAATAATATGGAAGTTAAATGCTCTAGCGTCATGGGGTTTCGAGGCAAACCTGCACTTATGGAGATGAGATCAGACCGGGTCAAGTTGCACACACGCACACACACACAAACCTGTAACCCAAACCATAGTCTAAGATCAGCCACCTTGCTGAATGTCACACTAATAAATGTGGACAGATCGCTACAACTGATAGCAGTTACACTTCAAGGCAGCAGTAATCACATCAGCTCCTCAGGCACCGAAAGAGCCTGAGACACATTTTCCCCCCCAAAAGGAAAAAATTCAGCTGCATAAATAACTATATTGCTTCACCACAAGTCTGCTAAAGTGAACAGACTGTTGTCTTGGTACTTTATGGTCAGCTATAAAAATACCCCTAATTCTCGTTTTCTGGGGGGAAAAAAAAGATGATAGCAGCACCATACCTCCTGAGAGCTCAAATAGCCCCAATGTCACGCCAAGAGAAATATCCAAATGCATTTTAGGCTTCCCAGTTCCATCGACAGTTAGCTGAATAAATAACAGGGGGAAATCAGCCGGGGAAGAGACAACATCCAGAGCTAACAAAAGGTTTTGGAGTGGAGCTCAGCAGCTCCGGGAGCAGCTCCAACAGGCCGGGGAGACTGGAACTGGATCCTGGCTCAGTCTGGTTCAGCGAAGGGGATCGTGTGGGTACCTGACACCGGTGCAGTGACGGCCAGCAAAACATCAGGAGGTGCTTAATAAAGAATGAGCGAGGCCTGTGGAGAGGCGCATGCACACACACCACATGGCTAATAGGGAGTCACATTGACATAATTGGAGACAGGTTTACAGCGTGGTCAGGTAAAAGTAGAGTATATGACCATAATCAGTCGGAGCAATTTGACACATGTTGCTAACAAAGTACTCTGTCATTACCCTGTAGCACTCCTCACTTTAAACACAGCGGGCCACAAGTGTTTGGTGCTAGTTTATACACAGACTGTTTCTGTCTAGTCTTGTAAAACGTCCTTTTTTAGTTTTAATGCAATGACGTGACTGAAGACATCAAGTGGGACTGAAAATCTGCAAGATCAGTCAGTTACAACCCAGTGTGGTGTGCAAAAAAACAGATATGATGGGCGTAGTCATATATGACTTAACCTCTACCACACCCACCCCAGAAACAGAATATGATTGGCTGAGATGCAGTCCTCGTGGCAAAGGAGAGGGGAAAACCCCAATCGGAGCCGAGCACCAGCCAGCTCCAAGCTGCAAAAGTAGAAACCACTTTTCTCCTATGAAACATTGGCTGAGTCACCTCGGAGCCGAGAAGATATCAACAAACACTGAGGTTGAAACCAGGAGACAGGAGTGCATCCATTTGAAAAGCTGTGGTTTGACTGACTGGGTCTTTGGCTAAACCCAGATTAAGTCAGTGCAGAACACCAAACCAAAGCTGAAATCCACACACAACACAAATTGGACCACAGTGTCATGAGATATGTGGCCAGTGTGCCTGAAAAGGATCAGAGAATTTGCGCATAACATTCTGGGATTTTTCAAACCTGGCAATGCTTAGTTCACCCTGAATGACCACATACCTAAACATCAGCGGAACAATGTTGCTCGTGCGTTGAAAATAAAAATATATTACACAACACAGACGAGCAAACTCACCAGGTCAGGACTCGCTGCTGGTTCACCCATTGAGTGCATTTCATCCACACGAGTGTCCTGGTTCTGATCAGGTTTTTGGATCATCTCGGTTATGTGTTGCACAGTTATGTAGGTGGAGCACTCCAAGGGCTACCGCAGCATGTAAACACCTAATCAAGCTTTCGGATCACTCTCTGATGGTCCAGTAATGAGTGGCTAAGATGTTGGGGGGAAAAAAGACACAGATGAAACACATTCAAAGTCCCAGTCCAGGACCAGAACACAACATCAAAAGGGAATGGGACATCACTTCCCTTGTGATTTAGGTCCAATGTTCAGTGCCAGTGCAGAAAATAGCGTGCCACACATGTAGCAAGGTGGAAGGTAAGGGTGTGGAATACCACTGGAGAATGGAAGCTGGAGTTGGCAGATCACAGACCCATCTGCAGTTAATGGCTGCATTTTTATTAACCATAGCCATCTTTTGTTAACCAAGTGTTTTCGCTGCCTAACCCTGGACATACCTTAACTGTACATTATTCACTATAACCACAATCCCTCACTAACCTTAACCCCGTACTTTAGTTGAAATAAGCAGATATAAAACGTGAACTCCCGCTTGCTTCAGTGGAACTGCTCATGCTCAGTGAGAGTTCCCAATAAAACAGCAAGACCTCAGCTTCCCTGAATGAGAAAGCTCCATAAAAACAACAACAACTGAACACTTTGGATTGGGGGACGCTTTTATTTTCATGTGTAAAAGTTACGCAGTCTATGAAAAATCTAGTTGACTATGGAGGTTAAATTATACATCAAGTTACATAATTCATAGGACCAAAGACTGGAGAGAGTGGACATATGGTTTGAACAATGTGTAGCAGTCTTTCCACATTTATTTTAATGTCTCTCTTCAAAGGGGAGGGGGATTTTGACACCAGTTTGTTGGATGTATTGTTTTTATGTATTTTGATTTAAGCTATTTCTACAATCCTTCCAGGATTTTCCTTTGTTTTGCTTTAGTTTTCTGTTTCTTTCTTTTTTTATTTTGGCTGAACTGACACTGATATATAACAACATGATATAACAACATGGCTAGAAAGTACTGTACCTTCAGCAATCTAACTACAAAGCAAATCCATTGCTTTTCCAGCATTGTCTTGAATGTTGTGGTCAGAGTTTTAAAGTTAGTGATAAATTCATGAGAACTCTGTCATCATCTTCCAGCTTGGACTTCAGGCACGTGGCCAGAACAGTTCTTTGAAGCAGATTCCCGACAGCAGGAGTTCTCACCCCTCAGCATCATTGCCTGATCTTCTCCTGTCCATCACGTGGAGAATGACCTCACTGGCATTTATGTCACGCAGCTCCTTCAGTTAGATGGACTGCTTTAAAAATGGCATTGGCCCAGTTACGGCCCATCTTAACATGTCAGGGAAGCCAGGCTCCTACAAAACATAAGAGTCAAGCACGATCCATACGCACAATTTACAGCCATCTGTCTGTCTATACATCTCCGCCCACGGGCACCTAGGATTTACACTCATGACATCATATTCACCGCCTAGGTCATAAATAAACCTTGAGTACTTTAGGTTTTGGCTCGCGAGCGACTTGACATTAGGGGCCACACACAAAATGGTTGAGAAAAAGAGAGTAGAGAGGGAAGGGAGGTGGACGCAATAGCAGCAATCCCTTGCAAGTTAACTCTACAGCTGTTTGACATTAGGAGGTGGGAGTAAATTAGGTGGGCTGGGTCCGTGTGTGCGGGTTTAGGGGAGAATGGAAGAGTAAGATTCGAGTGGAGGATAGGTGCACTGCCCAAATCCAAGGGGATGAACACAGGCACCACTTCAAGGCAGGGTGGAATTTATCAAGCCATTTTCCTCTGACTGTTATTCCACCACCGATCTGAAGGCATGCAGGGTAAATGGGACACACATGGGGTCAATGCGATTAGTAAACATTGGCTGCAAAAATCGCGAGGTATGCAAGGAAAGCTCAATGTGTGCCCACAGAGCACACACGTGGCACTTCAAAAGGCCATTTCAGTGCTATTTCTTTCCACTTTGGGCACAAAAAGTAAACATGTGAGTGTTTTCAGGGTAATTAGGCCTGAAACAGACTGAAATGTCTCATTTGAGATATACAGAATATTCTCAGAAATAAATACTTAGAAAGTGTGATTTCAAAATGAGATATGCATCATTTAAAAGGTGCAACACCTACTCCGACAGTGTTATCGCTGTCATTGAACCACAGCGTAACAAACCATTTGGGCTTTATGGACTTCTTAAATCAAACAAAGGACATAAAATAATATGGGAAAGAAAAGTGCAGCGAGGGAAAAAAAGCCAAAGAGTATATTTACAATATCAAAGATATAAAATATATATAGAGCTGAAACAAGTAGTCAATTAAGCGATTAGTCAATGATTGATGATGATTGATGTGATGATTTGCTGTTTTTCTCCATTTGATATCATCGCAAATTAATCATCCTTGGGTTTTGGACTGTTGGTCGGGCAAAGCAGGCAATTTGAAGATGTCTCCTTGGCCTCTGAGACATCCGTCGCTATTTTTTGACATTTCATGCACTGAATAATCAATTTATTGAGAAAACAATTTGCAAATGAATTGATAATGGAAATCACCATTAGCTGCAGCCCTAGTTATGATGTAATGAACAGAGGTTAAGTCTTTATTTTAAACATTCTGTAGGACTTTAAAAGAAAATGATGTGGAAATCCAAAGGAGGAAAGGTTCCACATGTTAAAACTCACATATATTTGTTAAATTTTAAACAGTTTAGAGATCATAATCGCTTTTTGTAAAAAAAACAAATTCAGCTGAAATGTACAGCAGTTTGCTTTTACATTTTCAGCCGCCGACTCTGAGTTGCTCTCGCTGCTGTATGAAGCTGTATGAGCCATGAGAGGGACAGTAGTAGTGAGGGTGCAGGGGTTACCCAAACAGAAAAGGACACCACTTGAGAGAAGGCGTAGTAACTCCTCAAGACTCCCTTAGATGCTTTCAACAGTATCAAGACTTTTTTCCAAGGAAGAGGGAGCGGTGACCTTTCTATCTTCCGCGAATCACATCAAACAAGAGCGCAGAAGTGCTGAAGCCTCTCATGATCTCCCCAACGAACCGTAACAAGGGCCAGCGAGTAAATACAGTAGATGGCAATCACAAAAAAGACAGCTGACCAGACTGAAGCCCAGAGAGCCGTGACCTCCCTCCAATTAGCAGACGGAGATGGGAAGAAAAGAGGGGAGATCACATGAGAAGTTCAAAGATAACATTCTAATTCAACCAGTCTGGTATTGATTTATCTCCCTGTCTGGGGCCCTAGAGAGGCTGCCATATTGGGCCCACCTACGCAAAAATTTATACCTGCACTCTCCTAATTAAGTCCCCACTTTGAAGGGAGAGCCTTCGCTGAGTCATGAGCGCTATCGCAGTGATGCGTCAACAGTCACCCTTAACCACGACGAAGCAGCGTCAAAGATGTGCACGTGATGCATGTGTAACGTTCAGATTTTGTCACGTAAGAAACATTAAAGTGGGGCTTTCTCGCGGGTTTTCACTGGCGCTGTATCATGTCGTGTTTGTCAGCGATGCTATAAACGTCCAGACTTACCACAAAGGTTTGCTGATTCATTTGTGTTCAATGTTTATTGTAATTACATTTCCTTCCTTTGACAAACAAATGATTTAATCAGCAGCAGGAGATTTTGCGACTCATTTTACACAACTTTCCTTGGTCACAGCTGCTTGGGAGCCATAAAAACTGCCTCTTCGATTAATGTCGGAGACAGGCAGCTGGCTCCATGCGGAGGAAGATGTTGTCTGTACTCCACTGAGGTCAAAGGTCAGCAACTCAAAGGCAGCACCCTGAGCCACTGTTGCTGCTGTAGCCATGCAAATGTAGTAATATGCTACAGAACGAGCGAGCTTGTATCTCTGTTTTAACTTTGTGTTTTGGTACCAAGGAATTTTGTCTTAAAGTGGCACCAATAGTTAGTCAGATGTTGAACATAAAATGTATTCACTACGTAGAAATCATGCTGTACGACAGTCTGCCTGGACAGTCTGAGATCACTGTATAACAAAGGGCAGTATAGAAATGCGAGAGAGAGAGAGACAGGATCTCACACTGTCTGCAAGAGTCTCCAGCATTAGTCACAGCAGATGTGGTCAAATGTATGCTGTTTTCGTATATTATATAGAGTCTTGCTCAAGGACTCATCAACACATGAAGAGGAGTGGAAATAAAACCTTAGAGACAACCTGCTCTCGCTGAACCACAGTCTCCGTTACCTCCATGACACGCACACAGGGCTAGCACTTTGAAAGTTTACAGCTGTGAGATTGAAACACTATTTAGTCACCCTAATTATATCTTTACGTTTGTCAGACGATAGTGTAGGTAAATTTGAAATGCAGGCAAAAACGGTTAAAAGAAAAGAACTGTAAAAACTGCTGTTGTTTGGGATACAAACAGTTGGAGCGAACAGGCCGAGCGGAGCCATGTGAGAAATAGCTTCTGGGAGGGGAGCTAAAATGACCCGGCCCTGTCTCCAACAGAGGCCACACAGGCACAAAGAGGAGGGAAAAAACAGCAATAGACAAAGAAAGAAACAACCTCATCCAGTGTGGGATCTTAGCCTCGTACACCCCATGAGCACAAATCAACTTGTTGCTTATTATTACAGGAGTGACTACGCGGGAGTGGTTTGACTTTTGTATTTGCCTTTGCTTGTTTTTGATGAGTGAAAGAAGTCTTAATGTGGAGCATAGAGCCAGTTCAGTATGAGCACGTTAGTTTGAGCACACAATGCTTTGGCTCTGGCGCCTCGCAAACCAGACTTGTGTGGAGCAAAGTGCAGCTCCATGTTTCCAGCTTCAGCTGTGGTCGCAAAGTCCAGTCACGCCCTCAGTGATAGTCACTGTTCGTCAGACTGCACCGGCAAAGGCGCCCTCTTAACGTCTTACACAATGAGACCGAGAGGACATTTCTGCAGCGGAAACCCTGTGAGTCCTCGCCCGTGGGGAGAGAGAACCTAACTAAGCCGCGTGTCAGCACGGCGAGGGCCACACCTGCGCGTGTGGTTCATGCTAACCGCGCCACGCCCTCCTCAGCTGGTCACCAGGCAGGCGAAAGGGGAATGCGTTACAGAGATCGAGTGCTCCTCCCCAACCAGTCATGTATTATTAGATAGAAGTGCTAAACAGATGTTTACGGGAAGTGGTTGTCGTAGCTTGTCATCTTCTGCTGTTAAATGAGCCGTTAATACCATTTTGAAGCATGGAGCTCTTTCTTTCTAATACTTATGCCGCTGATGCTAAGCTATCATTTGCTGTGAGGAGTGATAAAGGCAGCAATGACCTCTCATAGGTTAGTATTGTACCAAAATGGCACCAGTTACTTGTGTGAAGTAATCAGCCACCACATGCTAGGCTCGCTAGACTGTGCAACGCAAGACTAAGACTAAATACTAACAACGGAACAAATCACTGAAGATGTTTCAGCTACTTCTGTATGTATTTTTGGCTTCCATGTCCCACAAGTCCTCAGAGGATCAATCACAACATTCAATCCTCTTCAAAGACTCAAACACCTCACAGATAAGTATATGAGCTGTTGCACTGAAATATGAGCAGGTGCATGGCAATCCTGCAGACTTGAATTGAGGAGATGATCCACAGTTAGCTTTGTAATATGCCTGAACGCACCCAAAACAAGGAACAAGATGAGCGTGGCTGGTGGCTTTCTGAATCTGCACCGAAGATTAAAGGAACACATTGAAAGCACATCAGATCTCAATGGGGGAAAAGAATCTTG
Organism: Gadopsis marmoratus; assembly: GCA_036023855.1. Classification (NCBI taxonomy): domain Eukaryota; kingdom Metazoa; phylum Chordata; class Actinopteri; order Centrarchiformes; family Percichthyidae; genus Gadopsis; species Gadopsis marmoratus. The sequence continues at coordinate 53,045 of JAVQJF010070420.1, forward strand.
CAGGATATCTATACTGGTATGGACTGGGTTATGTGCTTAAAAAGTGTTCCTTTAATTTTTTTTGAGCAGTGTATATGTAGATCACTACCCAGCTCAGGGCTGTTTGTCACATGATTATATGGTGTCAGCATGACCTTCATGGCCACATAAATGCTTTTGGTCCTGGTAACATGTTTTCTGTTCATGTTACCACGCATGCATTTACACATGATGATGTCACACAGGTGATGTCAGTTGAAGTCTGTGAGCGAGGGTTCACTGCTCAAACGGCAAATGGTGGACAATGAGATTTGGCAAAAGAAGCAAAGAAAACAAGGGAAATGATCAAATTTACACGGACGTACCCAGAGATCAGATATAGACACAAACTGTACATTGTACATCCGTAAACTCAAACACACATCTCTAATTGTCAAATACACACACACACACACAGAGTACATACGGAAAAAACGTGACACATCTCTCAAACACACACTTTTCTCCACCACCACATCACACACACACACAGAAGCCTGTAGTAAAGACATGTGGCGGCTGTGTCCTAACCATTACTGTCAGCCTCACTGTAATCTTTGTTGTTTTCCACAGTCTCAGCTTCCATCACTCCCACACAAACCAGATCAGCCCACTCCAAACAGTTATAGCCACTATGGTGTTCAACTCCACCATGACTCAGAACAAAAACATAAAATATTTTTTCCGATTGAGTGCTGAGCGTAATCCTGGAAGGGCAATTCATATTTACGTACCTTGATAGCATCAGTTGGCAAGTGGAAGCTCCCACAAAAGGGATGCTAACAAGAACACAATATATCAGCGATTTAAAATGTGAAAGGTTTATCTGACACGGGTATGTGTAAAAGTCCGCCAGTGGTGCATGTAAAGTGTTTGCTTACATATTAAACTATCTGCACAAACATGACTTTAGAGTCGACGTGTTGTCAGTGGGTTTGAGGGGACCAAGTGTCTCAGCAAATAGTTGGTATAGTCCTTTAATTGTTTAGCTTCTACACTACTTAAATCTGCACTACTCACTATTTTTAAACTAACAATGGAAATAATGTGTAATGTAAACAGTGTCGCTCTTAATGAGGGAGCCACAGATCACTCTTGAATCTTTCAGCTCCTTTTTTTAGTTTTAAGATTTTTAAAACGTTACTGTTTTGGTTCACTCTCACCGCTCTCATTTCCAGCAGCTGCAGGCAGGTGTTTCTGGTATGAAGGCTCTAGTAAACCCACTGTGCGCTACATGTACAGCACTAAACAGCAGACAGACAGAGTTAGCAACTAGCTGGTGAGAACAGTGGGGCATTTAGCAGCATTTTCCCAAATGCACTTCTAATCGATCACTTGGTTTGCATTACCTTTTTAATTGCATGACTTACTCTTTAGATTTTGGTATAGAGTTTAGTTGAACATTTTCAGTGCCCAGACGGGTTCCCTATAACCTTTACATTTTGGGAGAAACTAGGTGTCCAGATGATCGATACTGCTGCCCTTTTAAAACCAGATGCATTCAAGTTCAAATTCTGCTGACATCTTTAGAAAATCTGGTTTCTGAAAAAGGTTTCTGAGATATAAATGAAAAAAATAACAGATTTAGACATTGGTCAAGAACACTTTCATGAGAAAAAAGGGTTTTTAAAAATCAGTTAAGTTGCCGCCCATTTAAATGTGGCAGTTTGAAAGCACTGCAAGCACCTTGCATCGGCATTGCCAATTTGAAAATACTCTCAGCCCCTGAATCACCCAAGTGGACATCTGCAGTTCTGTTGAAGATGTTTGGCAGATATGACAGGGATGTCCTTTACTTTTGAAGTTTCCTATTTAAATCAGATGCTACGAGCTGCGCGACTGAGTCACCCTTAATTTATGTGCAAAACGTTGGTATCTAACTTTTCCAAAAGTTCATAAAAAGGTTCAAAGTTCCTCACAGCATCATTTCCCAGAGGTTGAGATTAGACCAAACTCACCCATTCTCTTGGTCAGCGACTGAAAGGTTAAGTGTTCCCAGGAGGGTTCATAGTTACAGCTCGTGGTTCTTGCCTTCTTCACTGCAAACCGTCTGTCTCCGTCCTCTCTTTCAGTCACTCTAACTTTGTCTCGCTCGCTCTCTGCCGTCTTGGAGCCCAGCTGGGCCAACCACCACCAAAGCCTGCTGGGGTAGGACTGCTCAGAGTCTAAACATGACTGGCCTTAAAGGTTTTTCTTGGGGAGAAAAAGCCCACATCCCACTGTCAGTCAAGCTGCGGAGCATAGTTTCAGCTGGGCCGCCATCCAAGCAGACATGAAACTATTCTATTTCGGTCTGCCATATGAGCAGTGGTGCTGCTCAGAGTTCGGGGGGAGAAAGATTCTGTGGTGGAGCATGTAATTGCAGAGTGACCAGTTATGGCGAGATGTAATTGCAGACCTCATCGGATGGAGAGAAACTGCCAACAAGACAAGGTAAAGGAGATTTAAATAAGACTTTGAGAAAAAAAAGAACGAAACAACACAGACCACATAAAGAAATGAGGAGCTGGGTTCCAGATGTGGCAGCAAATGTAGGGAGGGGAGGAGAAGAAAGAGAGGGAGGGGACAGAAAAGAGGGCCAGATGAAGGAACTGCAATGGCAGCAGAATGAAATCTCATTTCTGACACGGTGAAAGGGTGTTTACCTTCCCAGCAACTGTCGCACAAGACGGAAAGGGGGGATTGGGGAAGGTGAGAGGATGTCGGGCCGGCCTTATGTTGTCTCTGGACCTTTACCATGAGTTCTCCTGGGTATCTGGTTTCACGTGAGCCATGGAAATGACTGCCTTATGGAAAATTTGGGAGCTTTAAAAATAAGGAAGGAAAATGAGAATATAAACATCAGTCGGCTTGCTCACGCTATTATTATTATTATTAAGACTCAGCTGGTCTGGCTTGTTGCAGTACCATGTGATTATGTGAAGGGGGCGACTCCACACATACTCCTATGCGCAGGTAAGGGCCTGTAACACTGTAAAGTCTATAAATATTAGCTTTAGCTTAAATCTGAATGTAAACAGCTATTTTCCTCACACATTTTTCCTCATTTCCTGGCAAATACAACAAGGGAGTGCTCAATGAAGCACATTTAGCGGCACATTGCTATGTGTGAAGGTAATTCGCAGGAAGACCCCATTATTTGAAGAAATGTATTCACTTTCTTGCCAAAAGTTAGGAGAGAAGGTTGATATCACTCTCAAGTCGATAAATATGAAACTAGAGCCAGCAGCTTTGCTTAGCATGAAGACTGGAAGCAGCGGGGGAAAGCAAGCAAAAGGTAAACAAAATTGGTTTCCAGAAGCTCCAATGATAGGTGGATTTTTAATATTTCTAAATTGGACGTTGCCAGGCTAGCTGTTTCTTTATGCTAAGCTAAGCTAACTGCCTGCTGGTTCTAGCAGTATATTCAGTGTCCAGACATGAGAGTGGTATCAATTTTCTCATGTAACTCTTGGCAAGAAAGCAAATAAGTGCATAGTGAGCCAAAGTGAAACTGGACCTTCCAGGTTCTGTTCCAGAACTAAAAAAAATATAAATAACTAAGGCTGCATCCACACAACTACGTTTTTGTTTTAAAATGAATAACCTTTGCTATGTTTACACCTAGCGTCCACACTACACTACTAAAACTCAGGATTGCATTTTAGTGAGACGTTTAGACGTTCTAAAATAATAACGCATACATCCCATGTTCACTTCCTTGAACTTTTTTCCTATCAGCCACAACGTGTCCTTCCCTGATTCACTTGACCCTTTCCCAGACGAAAACAAACGGCATCAGCTTTGACTTTTTAAAAACTTACATTGTTGATTGTTTGTCTCTTTTCAGCTGCTTTTAACAAACACCATTAGCCATAAGCCCTAGTTAAATGTCTCGGTTCGTTCAGACACATCTGTAATAACAGCAGGACATGGAGGACTGACGGCTGTAGACACTTGAAGACAGCAAAGATTCCAGCTAGAAAGTTGAATAAAAGCGCTTTGAGAAAGAGAGTGTTGGTGAACTTTATTGATGTGCATGAAACCAATTTAATGACATAAGTACCCATTAGCCTGTTTGTTGGGTTTTTTCATGGGAGTTTTTTCTGTGCTCAGAAATGAATCATTGTTTAAGTCTGTTAAAATTACGAAGGTTTCAGTTTCTTAAAGCAGCTGCTGTAGTGGATGTCGATTTGTCTTAGAATATGAGAAGTAGTTTTCTTTTAATTGTATTTATTTTTGCTTGTGGATATTGTATTAGTTATATTTATTTCTGCCTTGATCCCTGTATTCTTGTGACACACACATACATGTTTATGGTATAAAGGGTCCACACCTGTTCTGTCTTTAAAATATAGGAATAAGCTTTATGTTACTCTCAATATGGGGAATTAGCAACTGTCTGATTGTATTTTTTATTTTTCCTCTTTTCTGTCACTGATGTTGTTTGTATTGTGACGCTGTTTTGCTGAACTGGGAAAGATGAATTTATAAAGTGTTTAAACAAGCTAGTGCACAGCGGCTGGCCCGGACGTGACGTCAGGACTTGGGCTCTCAGTTTCCCGAAATGTCGACAATTCGTTTAAAACATTAAAAAGAAGCATGAAGCAAAGCCTCAGATTTTGAAATTGGTTTTGTGGTGCAGGTTTCTGGGAACTGGACTAGGGCCGCGTCTTTGCTCTGGAGATGGGGGCTTGCTTCTTGGTTTCTCTTATCCAAACCATCTACTTTCCAATTGGAAGGGCCCCATTCAAAGCAGCTGTGTATCATTAGGACTGCTATACTCATTGGCTTGGTGGGATCGTTAGATTACTGCTGAGAAAGAAGCTTAAAACCAAACTGGCCCTATGAGTGAGCCCTCAACCTCCCGTCCCATTCAATTATCAGAATATGGGGGGGGTTAGTTTTTTCCTCCCAAGTCATGCAGTAAAAGCTTCCATGTAGATTCTAGCATGGCTCCAACGTCAGTGCTGATTTTCTCCAGACAGACAGACAGACAGTAGGACAGAGAGAGAGAGCAAGAGTGTAAAAGCAACTGACAGATGAGGATTTTAAGGCTTGAGGGGGAATAGAGCACAAATCCCCTGTTTACCATAAGTTCACATGTTTTTCATACATGTCCTCTCATCTGGGCATTAATAAGTCATCCAGTTGAACATTTGGCTTTAAAAACATGCATTTATTGCTTTAAAGTGTCTATTGCATTTTACTCACATATAGTGCTTGTAGGCTATTTCATCTAAGCTAAATAAGATGTTTTATCAAAATAATAAAAGGTGTTTCTGTCTTAGTTCTGACAGCCCTCGTGTGCTTTGGTGGGATGCACACTGTGACAAATATCCTGTATTTGCTCCGGCGCACATTTGGCATCCAACCGTGCAACCAAATAGGATCAACTGTATCCTGTTTTTCAATTTCACCCTTATTGAACGGGCTCATTATCCCCTCCATTTCCAGACTTACAGCCCATATTTGTCATCCAAAACTGAAGGGCTTTTATTTAGCCTCTCTTCAAGTGTGTTTTTGTTTTTTGTTTTTAAGCTCTGTGTCTGTGAATTGTTTCTGGAATCACTGCACCTCAAATACTTCAGGAACCATTGGCAGTGCATACAGGGAGTGTTTTCGTTCGCAAAATACAACATAAAGCTATAATTATGTATTTGCATGATATTTATCTGCTCCAGTTTGTGCAATTAACATGATTTAATGTTTGATTTCCTGTTACAGACCCTTCTAAACGCATTGAGATTCAGGTTTTATTTTTCACTAATGACGTTCACCTTTTCTTTTGGGTTTTTTTGTGGTTTCTTTTAACCTTTACTCAATGGTCCCTGAAGCCGTACACATAATTTCACTCTGTAAGTAATCCGCTGTAGCGATGCCCAGTACAACCAGTCTTCTACTGTTGACGGGTTGGAGCAGATGAGGGTTCAGTGCCTTGCTGACGCTTGCTTTTAAAAGAAAAGTGAAGAAAAATAAATACATTTTCACACCTGGATTTCCACAGTTGGTCCAGACTTGTTCTGAAAGAAGTTGCAGTTTGTATGAAATCAGATTGGTGTCACAATAAAATAAATAAAACAAAACTTCTTAAATATCAAACAGGAGGAGAAATATGTCGCCACAGAAGAAAAACATTTTTTTTGTTTTTCATTCTGGCACTCTGAATCACTGACCACAGCTCGAGCTCCTCTGTCACAAGGGATCTACTGTAGAGGACGAGATTCTTTTGGAGCTTGGAGATTCTTTAGAAATTTCTACATGCCTGTAAATGGTCATAATAAGCTGTCAGATCTAATTAATAATGGCTTAAAATCAAAGTAGATCAAGTTCCCACATTTACATACACAAATAACTGCAGGAGTACAATGTCCAAAAATTCAGAACTGAATAAAGAACAAATCAAGAATAGTTTTGTTTAAAATAACAATTCACAAGTGATTTGCTTGAATTCATTTAGTAAAAACAAGAAAAGAGCTGCGATGACAAGCCGCTGTGAGCACTACATACATATGAAACCAAAGTGGATTGAAGTGCACTGACCTTTACTCCTGATTACAGACACGCTTTCGTGAATTTCACTCCCCTTTATACCACAAAGGCCCAAACAAAAGATTTTCACCAAACAAATAATTTGTGTAATGGTGTAAACTATTGCAAATGTTGAGAATGAGAGAGAAGCTGTAGAGGGATCTGTAAACAAAAGGACAGATGTTAAAATAAAGTAAAAGACCAATAGTTTACACACTTACACAAATTATTTGTTTGTAAGTTAAAGTTAAAGTTATAAGTTTGACTTTTGATATGACATATTTTTTGCTTCAGTGAGATTTATTCTCTCTCAGATACTAATTTTTGTCTGATATATTTTTGACACCAATCTGATTCCATACAGTTTGTCCCTCTGAGGTGACCGTCTCAAAGGCTTTTGACCATTTCTCATTCATTAAAACCCATCGAAAACCACACATCCTTGTTACAAGCGTCGGCTGATGACTTCCATTCATTATGATACACCAACAGGAGCGTTCAACAGATCATTGTTTAACACCTCATTGCAAAGAATGATGCTGTTCAAACACCATAGAGTGTAGAAACCTTATGTAATCATGTCATCCCTTGTGTCCTTTTTGTTGTTTAGATGCTCTTTCTCCATTTAGTTTATCCCTTGTGCAAATAAACAAAATGTAAATCTCTATCCGCCTCACACCACCTGCTGAGGTGGTTGACCAAGGGTTCATATTTATCATTTATCTGTCACTTTTTTTTTATGCTTTTGTGACTTCAGTCAGACCTGTGAGACTCTGCAGAGTCGCCACTGAAACCTTTGTCAAGATAATAACGTTGCCACCTATTGGAGTGCTGCTGTAAAAACAAGGAGAACCCCCGAAATGTTCACGTCACCCTGCATGTGATTGAACATTAGTCTATCAGCTGGTATGAGTGCGTACACTATGCAAAGACAGCTTGAAAAACGTATTGTTCTGTAAGCTGTATCTGACATAAAAGAGAATATATGTTGTGTCCTGTCAACGTCAGATATTTGTTGATGTATAACGTTTGCACTTGTACATGGAAAATAAAGATTTACCTTCTAATACCTAATGTGTGTGAATGTATGTGTGCATTTACCTTCACTGGAGCTAAGGAAGAACAAGTCTGACTGCAGGTTTGGCTGCCTTTTATTAAGCAATTACCCATGCAGTTTTTTTGTTGTTGTTGTTGTATCATCATGTATCTCAACATATCCATGCTTCCGTGGTGTCAGTCAGAAAAACACTCCCAATGAAACTGATGCGCTTACACCTGCAGACTGCCGCTGCACACAAAGTGACCCAAACGGTGCAACAATGTGGATTAGATTCTCAATATTTTGTCAAATTATACATTATATGTGTGCTATACATTTTCAGGATGTGAGTGTGTACCTGTCAGTGGGTAATATTGTCAAATTTCTATCAAATGAGAAAATCAAACCACTCTATTCACGTGAGGTTCACTAATGCCATACGATTTATAATTTATGAACATTGTTAATCAATATATCCAGCAATTCATGTACAAATATAAGCTTCTCGTAATGGAATCAACCTCTCAATCGTTCAGTCTCTTTCTACACCCAAAATGCTTTGAAATCTTTGAAGAACAACACAAGTACCCCAAACCCGAGTGTATCTAAAATACATTTTAATCTTGCTAAAATTAGTTTTCACAATATTGTTTACAATATTAACCTGTCTTCATTCTCTTCATCCCCGCTCGGGTCTTCTTTATCGTCTCATAACAGAACTGTACAATCATGTTCATGTAAATTGTTCTACATCAAGGCACAAGACAACAGCCATTGTGGGGGGGCCTTGGGTAGGCTGATCTTTAATGGCATCCCTCTGGCACACAGAAAATCAGGGTACCCTCAGGAGGAAAGGGAATTATGGAAAATGCACGACTATGGATCTCAAAGGGGGAGGTGGGGCCGCATGGAAGAAATGTGCTCTAACGAGGTGAAAGGAGGAAAGAATAAGGTGATAACCACAGCTGCTTTTATTTTATTTTCCAATGATACTCATGTATAAAAAAGAAGGAACCATAAGGATGTTTTTTTGTTTCCCTTTCTTCGGGATTTCGTTTGTTCATAAACTAAAGTGCTTTTTTTCTCTCTTTTTTTTGTTACTCTCTTATTTGCCAAAAGCAAAAGGTTTCACTAACAGGATGAAAAACGGGGACGAGAAGTCCTGCGGCATATTTCTTTTTTTTTCCCCGTACGAACATGAGGGAGTGGATAAAGGGTCAGTTCAGTGTTTATTTTCTGCTCGATTTTAGTTTTTTGTTGATTTTTGTTCTCAGGATTTTTTTCCATTTTCTTGTCGGGTTTCAAACCCTGAAAGAAAGAAAGAAAGACAGAAAGGAAGGAAGAAATTAGAACTATACTGACTGATGTTCATCATTACTCCATTTACAGATGAGTCCAAAATGATTTAAATCCATTTGTAATAAAAAATAATTACTTTGTCAAATATCAAGCCTTTCATTTTTGTCATTCCAAATCCTTTGGTTGCAACATTTTGCCACTATTTTAATTATTTTATTAATTAAAAGAAGAAACAGTAGAAAGCAGTTAAAAAGAGAAGAAGAAGCTTTATTTACCGTTTCCCTGAAGGTTTTGGAGCGCTCACATCTGGACGCTTCTCCTCCGCCTGCCGAAGGCCTTGGCGCCGACGTTGGTGGGGACGAAGTTGCTGTTCCCCATTCCCCCCGACCGGCTGAGGAAGTCCGCCAGGCGGTGAGTCACGCAGGTTGCCGTGTTGCAGGCTCGCTTCTGTGCTGTAACGCTGCTTCAGGAGAGCAAACAAGGGGTTAACGCCAAGGTCTCGTGTGACACACATCCATTCAATGATGACAGCACAGCATCTCTGCACACACTTCACTTTTATCAACATTAGCTGGGATGCACAGGTTACACATGCAAGGTCCAATCATATGTAATTTGTCTTACCTTTGAACTCGATGAGACCTTCAGAGATCATTTCAAGGGCACTATCAGATGCTCTAAAATCCTATTTATGTTCCGTATTTGCAATTGGGTTCATGGAGTACCCACTGACTGTTTTAAAGCATCCCTAAGAATGAAAATGAGCTACGGCTTCCTGGTAGAAAAATACGTTTATTGAACAAGAAACATGGTGTCGCATGAGTGGATCATTTATTAATGGTTAATCTCTCTCAAACCTTAAATTTCGGGGGCTTGGAATGCCATCAAATGACTCCACGCACAGTACACAGAGATGGATGTCTGAACTGGCTCATTTATGAAAACTAAGTCTGATTGTCTGAAATCATAGGGACAAATTATTATCTGCCAAAATACAGGGAGGGGGGGTGGGGGACTTGGTTAAAGGTCATATTCTTCTCATGTCAATCAAGCAGGTAAAATCAACATGCACTTGCCAATCCAAAAACAATAAGGAAGAAACTGGGATGAGGAGAGGAAGAGGACGGGTGGAGGAAGATATGCAGTAAAGGTAGAAGAGGGGCTGAGGGAGGATGAGGAGGGGTTAGATGCTGTCAAACGTCTCGCTGTAGCTTGCATAGCTGTCGCTCTCAGGCGCACTGCGCTTCTTGCCGGGCGTTCCTGCTCCCACGTTCGTGCGAGGGAACGTCTGCAACTTGTGCAGCTCCTGAGACAGTTTGCCCAGCACACAGGTGCTGAGGTTGGAGCAGCGCTTGGCTAGGGGCCTGTCCATGCTGTCGTGGGAGGGGACACACAAAAACACGTGCAGAGAACAGGCTCATAGCATTTGGGAGAACATGCAGATAACACTGTCTTCATCTCTGCCATTTGCTTTTACCCTCCAATCACGCACCATCTCTCTCACATGCATTTCATTCTCATGCCATCGCAGGTATAAAAAAGTTGAAATAAATGCATCCCCCCACCCCCCCTCTCTACAGCATCATGCTTCCCCCACACCCCTGCCCACCATTCAAAGAACATGTCATCCATCCCCTCATGCACCAAACCTCCATCTCCACCCCCACCCTAGGCAGTCTCCTCTTGTCACGTCTTTTACACCCACAGAACAAACAGAAACCAGTCGCTTCCCACTGTCATGCAACTCCACTTAATTGACATCATGCACGCTTATTTGTTCCATTAGGTGTACACTCCACATGCCCGGCAGGCAGGCTGGAAATAGTAATCCGTTCAAACAAAGTCAAAATCAAACTCATCCATGCGGGAGCAGGGTCATGACAGAGAATAGGGATTTATTTTCTTGTGTGTATTATGTTCTTAGAAATGATGTCTGTCTTTCTCCCTTTTGGTCAGCTTAGAAGTACATACCTCTGCGACTGATTGAACCCAAGTGGGGCGCTAAAAAGACGCATCTTCGGCGGTGTTAAAGTCAAACCAGAATATGATACGCAAAGTGCAGCATGGTAGCCCAAAAGAAGAGCTGTCTTTTCTACATTTCTGTCATTATAGTCAAATCTTTCAATAGCTCTTTCTATGCAGGGAGGTTCAAAAACAAAATTTAGAATAAAGAAGAGTCATCTGGTTGTCATCTGTGTACCTGTTTCCTTCAGTTGCCTGCTGCTCCAGCTCCTCCGCCGTCATCTGCACAAACTCCTTTACAATAGCGTTGAGTAACCTTCGCGCCTCGTAGTCCGTGAGCGTGACTCGGTCTGACATGGACTCTAAACCCGGTCTGTGGCGCAGGGGTGAGTGGGGAAGGTTTAAGGGAGGTCAGAGGGATTGTGGGGTGGGGTGGGGTGGGGTGGGGTGGGGTGGGGTGGGGGAAAGGCATTGAGAACAGCATTAAATCCAGCGCTAAAATGATTACCTGCAGTTAAAGACAAGAGGAGGGGATGTGTGTGGGGTGTGTTAGGGTGGGGCAGGGTGGTGGTGCTGGATGGATAGGAGGGGTCAGGGGGTGGGGGGAGGGTTGGCTGGGACGTCACCAACTCTGAGAGGAAGGACGTCTGAGTTGGAGGGCCCTCGGCCAACGCGGGGAAACAATCTGCGGAAAGTGCCCCATCTGAGAGAGAGGGTCTGATGTGCAACCGGCTCTAGATTTATTACAAAATCGATAGCTTCATGGGAACAGTGTGGGACTTCATATAAATATATAGATCTCATTTAACTCCCCCTGACGTGAATGACACTTTTTTGGTTCTTTTTTGGTCCTTTTTTAACACTTAAGCTGATAAAAATTACATCCAGTTGGATTAGAGGTAATATAGCATATACAATTTATATATTCATTAGGAAATGTATGGTTTCTAAAGACATATTTTAAACTCTCCACTGAGCTTGTATTTAATCCTGCTCATGTGAAGTGTCAAAACGTAGCATCATAATTTATTACGATTAACTAGAAGAAATATATTTAAAGTTTGTGTGCATGCACCTCATTACACACTATCTGTACTGCATCGTTGAATGTGTTTGCAGCTCCGTCTGTCAATCTGTCCTTCACACACGCATATCCTCTCCCATGTCTTCATATTTTTCCTAGCAGAACTAAAAATATCGTGATCATAAAACTCTACCTGAAAATATTTACTTCATAAAGCTGAGGTGTCACTTTTTGTACCGACCGCCCACTGCTTCCCCGTGACGCTTAAGAAATTTGGAATTTAAATCCACTGTACTTTTTCCACAATTTTTCTAAGTTGCTGGAAAACGCATACTCTGCAGCTGCAGCTGAGAGAGTTTGACATGTAAAATGTGGATGTTGGGCATCTCTCACCTGGCAGGGGCGGCTTGTGAGCAGTACATCTGGCAAATGACCAGGGCGTAGGCAACGAGGAAAGCAGAGATCTTCAGCATAACCATGGTCCCCTACACAGCAAGAAAGACACCCACCCCCATCAGTTCCTTGTGCACAGACTGCAGCCTTTCACACGCGGCTAAAATGAGATCTCAAGTCATATAAAAATGCATCTACAAAACAAATACCAACATACATCTAGAAAATACACTTTTTAGCATCTGAGCCGCTGGTGAGAAGTTGCAACAAGACAAATTGGGCATCCTGTCACTTCCCCAGAGAGGTGAGGTCAGCCCTACCCTCATCTCAGCGTGCCACTATTTAGCTCTGGTATCCTGCTGAAAGTCCTTGCTTTTACTTCCACACAATCCCCCCCCACAGTCTTCTTATGCAAAGAAAAACCCAAAAAATAAACCCACTGTTCCTCCAAAACATCCAGACAAGAGTACAGAACGGGTAGTTCTCTCATGTCGTGCGGTGCAGGTCCCGGAGTGTGACATGCCTGTGCGTGCGTGTGTGCATGCATGCGTGTGTGTGTGGAGGTGTGTGTAGGTGTGTGAGGGTACGTGGGGGTCCTGTGCTGTGCAATGGATGTAGCACTTGCGAGCGCTGGAAGAGGAGGGGTGAAAAGAGAAGGGGAGGAGGCGGACTCCAAGCTTGCCAATTCCTAAGGGAGTAGTGCATTAGTGTAATGAGCTGCCAGCACTCCCCCTCTCTCTCTCTCTCTCTCTCTCTCTCACACTCACACTCACTCACACAAACACACACACACATTCACTCAAACCTGGTTCCTCCTGTCCATCTCTTCTTTTTTCATTTTCAGTTCTTCACTTCACTTTCTTCTCATTTGTGTCTTCCGCTGTTTCTCCCCTTTCCTCTACTTCTCTCTGTCTTTAGCCTTCAAATAGCAGCCTGAACCCTCCCTAACTGGGTGGTGGTGCTGGTGGTGGTGCTGGTGACCCGGGTGGCCACACTCCAATCCCATTACCATCACTATCACGTCACCGCAGTCTAACGCAGTGACTCTGCGGCCATATCTCCTCTGATCCCAGCACACACACGCAAACAGCTCATCAGGTACATTTATAGTCAAACGGCCACTCCGACACATCGCCCAACATTAAAGTCAACACTTACCTTCAGTGATAATCACCCAGCAAAAAAAAATAAATATATATATCTCTATGTGTCTCTATGCAAAACACAATAAGTTGACTTTCTCTCAACTTGCAGGACAACTCTTGATTCTGTTGCACGCAGTTGCAACGCACCAGCCTATATATCCCACCACTTGGATTTGTGCATTGACTGTGTAGGTGTTTAATTATTCGCCGGCAGCCAATCACATCGCTCTGATGCTATGGCGAGCCAATGGGACGGCTCCTTTCAGTCCTGGCTCACTAATAAGGGATATGGCTTTGCGCTGACGTCATTCCCCAGTCACTTAAGTGCTCCATTCACAAAATCCACCAGTCATTTGGACCATTTGCTATCCCCAATTTGCATTGATGTCATTAATTAAATAGGAGGCAAAGCAAACCGGTGGCCGTGGAGAAGCATCACCAGCAATAAAAATGTTAAGAACCTTCCAAAAATGTTACATTGCATGCTATATCTCAAATGCCAAATCAATACTCCCCCCCCACACCCCACCAACAACAGGCCACCCTCCCAACTAAGCACTCGCAGGCGGGGCCATCTGCTGGGGAGGGATGTATACTACACAGTGACGCACTCTTCATTCATAAGGCTGTTTGGATAGCACCAACTCCAGCACTACACCCACTGTGCTCCAACTCAGTGCAGACCTATCTAACACACAATCAGCTTATGTAATCAACCTGCTATTGATTTGACTTGGGCCAATATGATGTGTTTCACCACAAATAATGAACTCATGGCACATGACATATTGTGCACCAAGCCATGCAGGTCAACTTTGCTCAGAATATCTAATGAACTACCTTACAACAACTTAGCATTGTGCAATTTTTATAGTCTCCATCTTAAATTGTGCTTTTTTTTTCTACAGTGAAACATCAAACCATATTGAGTTAATAAAGTGATCCCACAGTCGGTCCAGTAATGATGACTGCCGCCCAGGCCTCCTCCCACACACTCAGTAAACGAGTTGTCCTCGGCAAAGACCAATCGATGACAACCTCGGACAAGAGCCGTTTCTCAAAAGCAATTACACAACTGTTTGTCGTGCACCCTCATCTCAATTCCCTTCCTTTTCATTAGCGTGCAAGACAGCATGTGTGTGTGTGTGTGTGTGTGTGTGTGTGTGTGCATGCATGTGTGTGTATCTGTGTGCGTGTGCTCTCAAAGTCTCTGCACGGTCGACAGAATTAATGGATTTACAGTAGGTGTGTGTGCTTTTCTATGTGTGTGTGTTCTGGATTATATGTCAGCGTACAAGAAGGGGAGGGGCTGCCTCTCCTTGTCTGCGTCATAGAGGAACCCCATTAGACAGGATGAGCCTTTTAGTGCTATTGACAGACACCTGCTGGGTCTCAAGCCACATTTATGAACCTACATTACTTTTCTACCTGCAGATCTACTGTCCTGCCTAGTTTATTGCACAGTGCTGGACAGACTGAAACACACCAGGAGACCTCTGACTTGTTGCAACAATTATAACTCTCTCAAATGTTCTCATATCGGCTTCAGCTTCTTGACCTTTCATCCAAAACTTTGAGCCCTGTTTTTTGCAGTACAGGTGGGTCATAGTAGACTATGAATGGCTCGCTTAAATAACTTGTGAACTAGAGTCTATCTGAGTAAATCTGCCCCCCGATCTTCACGCTGTAGTTGAAAGTAAACAAAAACCTTGTTCGATCTGTAAAAGAAACAGTGGAAATGTTCTGGAACTAAACTGTAAAATAGGTGTGTATGAATAAACAAATGTAACTTTTTTTTTTACTTTCACTTCAACAGCATAAAACTGAAGCAAAACGTAAATGCCAAACCTTCAAACCACCTATGATTATCTACTACATGTGGTGAGAGTGTCTGAACAACACAAACATGCGTGTGGTGTCATGGTTAAGCTAAAACTATCTTGCCTTTTCTAAGTTTTCACCTGACGGTATGTGTGTTACATGTCACGTGTGAGCACATCTCTGTGTGTGCCTTTCGGTCTATATATTGTATTTCTGCGTGTGGGTGAGTGTAACTATACTGTATGCATATGTGCTCATATTTTCCAACGTGGGTGTTTCTTTTGGGTCACATTTCGCCCCAGGGAGCTGCACAGGCCACCGTGACTCCTGAAAAGTTTTCCCTCACTTCCTGAAAAGAACTTTTTTTTGAGCGTCGAGTCGATACGGCAACCTTTGAAGCCAGGCCTCCCCCAGCTGAGGCCAACACGCTCACTCTAGTGTAAGTTATTACTGGGGAGACAGTGACCGTTATGTCTGCTGCTGCTGTGGTGTTATTGGATGGCTCGGCTCTATTGGTCCAATCGCAGGCCATTTTGACTGCTGCAATATATGCCAAAGTAATGGCTGATCTCAGTAAAGAGGTGATGCATAGGTATTTTCCATGTCATGCACACACACACACACACACACACACACATACATATAAAGTAGTTCTCACACACATTGCATGAGTTGTAATACTATGCCATATGTCAGTGGCTTAGTTTGGTTGGGAGGGATAAGAATCTCATGCTGGGAAAATGATTCAAATTCCACATGTAGGCAGCATGTAGGCAGTGGTAAAGAAGTACTCTGATTTTTTACTAATGGAAAGTAAAGTAATACCACAGTGTAGAAATACTGTTATAAGTAAAAGTCCAGTATTCAATAAAAGTACTAAAGACTTACAATCAAAATATACTTAAAGTACACATGGTTTTATTTTTACCAGGTGTGGCTACTGTACTAATTCTTGATTAATGGACACTTATTATTGATGCATTAATGTGTGTATCACTTTAACTTTAACTTGTAATGACTTTACTGCATATACTGCTATGTAGGTTGTGGATCAAAGTCTTATCCAAACATAATAATACAAAATCGTTTCATTTTATTTTGATATTTTATTATTCAGAATCTGCAAAGTAACTGATGTCATCAAAACAATATAGTGGAGAAAACTGTTAATCGCTCTCCATTGACTTTGTATTGTGTGACGGTGCCTCCTTGTCCCTTCGGTCTACTTGCAAACAACAGAAACATGCCTAAAAGCTGCTGTGTGATGGGATGCCCTACCAACAGGGTAAAGAACCCAGAGCTAAGCTTTTATAAGCTGCCAAACCCAAAACAGTGAGTCAAAAGACAAAAGTTGATCCAGACGTGAGGAAGAATGGGAACACGGTGCGATCCTGACACTCACAGTATGTCTACGAGTGCAGCAAGCATTTAGTCACTGGGCAGTCAAATATCCAGATGTCAGTTTCAGACTAACTATACTGCTGTGAGTTAAGCTAAAGCTGTTTGACAGCATGCAACTTGTTGAATGTTGCTAAATCAGAAAGCTATGCAGTAAGATGTTTGATATAACTTGAGAAGGGACACTGAGACAGACCGACAAGATTGACTTTGTCCTGTCTGGTAGACATAGGGAGCAAAACAACCCTTTGACGTGCTGAAATCTAATGTTTTCAGCTAGCTGCAGGCATTTTGTTACCGTTTCAGACCTTGCTCGCATATTGAGGAGCAGTGGTTTTCGAGTGTGAGTCGTTGCACTCTGTCTCTACTCCCGTCACCAGGCTCTGCTTTGGCTCCAGTACAAAGCAAAATGGTGGTGGCCATGTAAACATGATCCTGTGGTTTTGAAATGACCAGACCAGCTAAACAATGAGTGACATCACACCTCCATTGGAACAGCAAGGCGACCAACAGCAGCCTCAGTACTCCTTTATGAATTGAAGCCATAATACATGTTGTGTTTGTACAAGGGGCACAACGCAGTATTTCTCAGCAGACAGCTGTTGCTATTGCTCTCTCCACCTACACTGAACAATTAGAGTGAAGTTAGCTTGATATTGGAAATTGGATCTTCGGTGGATATTTGTTGTGTCATTTCACTAACTTGTAGAGCAGACAATTAAAACCAGACTCATGGGTGTACTTGCGCCACCCACAGATGAATGGGAATAGCTGACAGCAGTTCTTTGCGGCTTGATGAAGGACCTTCTGGGAAATGCAGAAAATCACTAAGTAGCAAATGGACACGGATGACCGACTTACAATTATTGTTGAAGGTGCTTGTTTCTGTCCCACTGCGATTATTCTACATGACACTTAATAGCTTGTGAATCTCTACACACTTAAAAGCACCGAACATTGCCCCTATAACAAGCCCATTTAAAATACACACTTAAAATAATCTGTTTTTATATTTACCATGTCATGTGTTCTTTATTGTTATGTCACTAATGTTGCTAATGTATATCAGCTGCATCTATTCTGTATCCAGCATTCGACTATTACATGTAGAAAAGCTACAGTTGCATTGATTACGGTTTTAGTCAGTTCGATCTATTGCATGACCCGCTGCCCTGAGCAAATTACGCATTTGTTGTTCTCATCATTAACGCACAATGGAGGAAGCGAGCAGCAAGTAATGTGTGGGAGCATTTTTGATTCGACACCGTAGATGGGAAGATGGTGGGTAAAGGCTGCGTGCTGCCTTTTAAAAAAGCAACAATAAATCTGGAGTCACCTGCTAGCTTGCCACTTAAGCAAGGCAGCAACATGAATAAATAGATACATTTCACAATGCAAAGTTTAGGATTAGGGTATTTGGGTTGCATTCAAATTCTTTTTTCTCAGTCACTCAACCTTTGTCCTTTTCTGAAAAGGGCTGCAACTAATTTTTTTCATTATGGATTAATCTGATGATTATTTTTCAAATAAACAGATTAATCATTTAAAATAGTGGAAAAATGCTCAACCTTGTTTCCTAAAGTCATAGGTGAAGAGTTCAGATGCCCTGTTTAGTCCTACCAACAGTCAAAAACCTAAATACATTCAATTTAAAATGGTATAAAATAGGGAAAAGAATAAAAACTCCACATTGAAGACGTTGGAACCCGACAATGTTGAGCTTTTTTTCACAAGTTTTGCTTTAAAAGAGCTTAAACGAATATCTGATCATCAAAATAGCTGCAGATACTTTTCATGCCAATCAACTAATCTATTAATCGAAAAAGTCTCACACGTCACTCTAAATTTACAGCAGACAACTGTTATATTAGTAACATACTAAGTGAAGGACAAGAATAAATGAAAGCAAGATGCCATCCTAGCAGCGAGTGACAATATTACCAGTAGGATGATGTAATACTTTTCCACGTACAGAAGCCATGAATCACCGTTGGGAGGACAGTGAGTGTTGATAGGGTCAGAGCAGGGTGATATGATCTGTGAATGTTCACCGTTGGGCACCTCCCAGTCGGCTCAGGCCAGGCCCATCCAGATATATCGCTTCCTGAAGAGAAAGGAAGGCGCAACAGCACTTAAGTCATTATCCAACTGCAGCCTCCTGTAATGGCTCTCAATCTCCAAATCGAATCAGTGGCTTGCCACCACAAAGGAGGCTCGCCACCTGATTAAATGCAAGTTCAAGTGTTGGAACTGGTGTCACTTTGTGGTTTTACATCAGGGAGAAGGCGGACTGTGTTTAAACACCTGGGATGGTAGCGTTCACCGGGGTTTAGCATGAGCAGTTGGAGTGGAGGATATGTAGCTTCAAGCAGGTGTTACGCTCTTGAACATGTTGTTCTGCCCATTAAAAACCAGCGGGACAAGTGGCTGAGTGAAAGGTCCCGCTAACATCAGTTAAGGAAGCATGTAAAATGTCAAGGAGCCCGCAAGGAGGTCTAATTTTCCAGGCGTTAGGGAGATTACATTCAACCGTTGAAACCTCAAACCATGCATCGGGGGGCCTTCGATGTGGCAGCGTAGGCAGGATGTTGGCCCCCTGGCTCCGGCATCACTGTCTGAACGCCCGGGCATGCTTGTATCAACTCCGCAGTCATTCAAGGAAAAAGGAGCAAACGAGAAAGAGAGACCTTTCTGCAATCTACAGCTAGACACTTACAAATGTTGTAGACAGACGGAGCAACACTAAGGAGAGTTTGTGTTTCCGAAAAGTGCCTGCTGGGAGTCCTATTTATCGTGATTACACAAGAATCAATGGAGTGACCTGAGTAGCAGAAATATAGCGGAATTGGATTTGAGCTGTGCAGCAATTATGCTTGCCAGCTCGACTATTCAAAACATTACGTGAATCATCCAACCATTTTTTTCAACCACTCACAGTTTCTAATAAAAAGCAAGACCTCTTGCGGTCCTAGATGCTGATGCATACACAGCTCATCTGCAATCTGGATTCTTCCATTTTTGGGATCTTTCAGAATACCACTGAAGCCAATAGGGTGCTGCAAGAATGACGTATTGTTTTAGTCCAACCTGGAGGTTAGCATTGCACTGGTTCACTTGACAAAAAGCCAATGGAGTTTTTCTGGATTTTGGATTGTTGCAGAAAATAACCTCTGTGTTAAACAGACGTTTGTGATACATCAACGTTTTGTACAGCAAGATAAACTTCACAAATTATAATTTTTGAAGTGTAAATGTGCCACTGTTATCGTTTGAATTTGCAAGACTTGAAATCTTGACATGTGTAGCAACCGTAACTATACTAAAACTTATATTTCTTACTAAAACTTATATTTCAGGACAGCTTCCAAGAATCCCCTCGCGCACAAACTGGATCACCTACACATCAACGAACATAGCTCGGCTGCCCTTTTAAGATGCCAATACTGCTTGAGATTTTGTGTATTTCAACCATTATTTTAGCTTGAATTACTCTGATGCACCTTGACTAACTGTGGAGTGACTCAGGCTGGTGCCCTGTCAAAAAGCTGGGCAGGGGCAAGCAGTTCCTCTGAAGTATCTTAAGGAAACTTGGCTCTCGTCTTTGGAGTCATTTCAGATTCAATCACACTTGATCAACTTGGACCGCGTCCCGTGATATTTATAGAAAGTTAAACGTTATGCGGTTATAAAGCCTGGCCGAGACCCAAGAATCTGCCATCATTTCTGCCTCTGCAGCAAAGCTGAGAGTGGGAAACTTCTGGCTCTCACAGTATGGCTCAAAGATGCTCCAGTTACAATAAAACCGAGAAGGAAAATCTTCATTAACAGGAAAAACATGTACAGTATTTCAACAGGATCTATTGTTTTACCCCAAAGCTACATCTGCTGTCTTTTTACGCAGTGGTTTCCATCAAGGGTTTCAATAATCGTTTCATTTTCTGTGCCATGTTTCTTTGTTCTTTTGTCAGAGTGCACAGAGTCCTGTCTTGCACCATCTTTTGTTAAAAGCTTTTTTCTTCCCTTCACTGAGGCTTTTTTGGTGTCATCTTCTTTCATTACCTCTTTCTTTTTCCTTTGTCATTGTTCTTGTACCTTCTGCTGCGTAAGACAAGTTTGCCACGTGTCTCTCCAAAGAGTACTCATCATCCTTCGGAGAGCTTGCAAAATATCTCAAATTGTGATACACCATCAAATTCCTGACCCACGAACCTCCTCTTTCCTTTGTTATGTCACCCTCGTTGAGGTAATTGAGTCTAGTTAATGGTTCGGCAGGCATGACAATGAAATTAATACGGTGTGTTCGGCCATTGCATTTTTTTTCACCACCACCAGAAATTGGACAGTTTTTCCAATCAGTTAAATGCAGTTAAAAGCACCCTTCACTCGTAAAACCCATTATTGTGACAAGATGGTTCCAGAAGCACAAGAGGCTATTAAGGGGGTTTAATGAATAGATTAGCCGGAGCAGTCAGGTGTCTCCAGAACAACACTTGATCACACGCCCACCTAAACCCTAAACGCTGCCACCAAAGTGTCTCCCGCCCATTAGGTGCCAAACCACAGACGTAGTAAGTCATGCCATAGCCCTTCGCTTCACCGGTGGACAGGTTTTCTTGATTAAAAACCTGACATGTTTCTCACTTCTTGCAGGGAAAGGAAAATGATTCTGGCTATATTAAAATTGGTAAAACGGTGTTTCCTATACTGGAGAACTGATGCTTTGAGAAACGATTCCTTCAAGACATCCAAATATGCCTAGACTGCAGTATTTCAATGGATTTTCAATGGAGTCCAAGAGTCAAATAGCATAAATATCAAATTGAGCTAACCTTTTGCCATGAACCAGAATTCCCCTTTGTGCAGACAGTTTGCAGGACTACTTCATCTCTGTGAGTATTGATTGGCAGGCCTCCCTGTCCTCACTTGCTGCCATACTTGCTAACCAACGATACATATTTACGTAACGTCTGAATAAATCCCACCGCCGAAGCAGATGACATGATATGATCACATAGCAGTGGCTCTATCAGCCAGTTATCATTTCAATCAGAAACACATGCCTGTACTAAAACACGAGCTTTTATATAAAGTCTACATTAAGCCCATAAAGGTCACGTCAGATGAAATTTAAAGCAGGGGGATATTTCAATTAGTTTAGAATCAAACCATTTTCTTTCTGGCTTAGTTGTCGGCTGCACTGCATGTTATGTTTCTAGGTAGAAACGCATTGAGACATAGGCTCCGATCTGTTATGTTTTTCAGAAAGAAATGCATTTAACGATAAGACACTGAAATCTCCAAATTCTCACTAGAACACACCTTGAACACAACCTTAGGTTTCTCTTAAAGTATCAAAAATGAATTTAGCATTCATCAACAGAGAAGAAATCCTGTTTCCAGAACAGACAGTACGTCCCTTGTAAATTGTATAGGCTACATTTTCAGATGAGTGCTTTTGTCCTAATCTTATGGTTAGTATATTTTTATTGTATGCGTGTTGCTGTTTATAGTTACCGATGCTAATTTGATTTCCAGGAAAGTGTCTATTCACATTTTGCTGTTATATTTGTTGTTAGACAGTGCCACAATAACCCATGTGGCAAATTTGAGCTGTGGGATCTTACTGAGACTGAATACAGTATTAAAGGTATTAAAACTTGACTTTTGACACAAGGTCTTAAGATTAAGTAAAATGCAGGAGCCTCCTTAGAGCTCCAGACCATTTCAATTTTATTGTGCACCAACGCGATCTCACCGTTTACCTGACCCTAACCAAATAGCAAAGGAACAGAAATACACGTGTGACGTCAATGCGGAGCTCACTGAACTGAACTTCACACGAGTCAGAAATCACGCTCATGTGTCACACAGCAGCCTGGCTTTTGTGTCAAACGTTCATCTGCTGTGAAAAACCTCATTGCCTTGAAAAATCTAATCGGGTGCGAAAATGAAAAATGAAAACTGTGACTCGAGGCAAAGCCGAGCCGTAAACCTTCTAACTCTTGCTATCATCAGTGTGTCATGACAGAAAGTACACTGACAGTCTGTGTGACTCAAATCAGTCATGAGGTTTAAGTTGATTTGTGGTATAAATGGGCTGGGTTTTTTTTTTTTATTATTTGCTGCTGCTACTGTCCAATAATAATTTGTGGTTATGAAACAGAACAGTGCTGTCTGACAGAAGACAAAAGTGACCACTCACATTTGTTTTATTCCCAAAACTGCAGTGCTAGATGAGCAAATGCAATCAGTGCTTAAATGTTTGCCAGAGAGCCAAAGTAATGATTGGATGTCTCCCTTCCGTAGGCTTGGCGTTATCAGATGTTTCTGCATTGACGCCGACAAGGGATGACAAATGAACAAATGGTTCTGGTGCATTCGCTTTCAAAATCATTTCAAGTCAAACATCTTCACATTATATATATCTGTATATATCTTTTGCAGTATATCTGTATTATCCTGCTGCCCAAAATTATTTTTCTAATTATATGCAAAGCTCAGGTTAAGTCAAGAGACTGGAACCCAAAAATGTGCAGCAAGAAGATTAAGATTTCTCTAGGCGACATGTTTTGACAGTGAAGATGAATGTCTGGAATAAAAAATCCAACTTTAAACTGTCCATCGTGAGTCTGATATTTTTATAGAGGAGTGCAGCGTGAATACTCTGTCAAGTTCACAGTCCTTGCTGTGCTCAGCTGTACTTAGGCTCACTTACCTTATCCCTATGCTGTATATCCTTATACTAGCGTTATCATACTACGTTGAGCATCTTAGAATGCTAATGCTACCACATAACAGACTAACATAAGCATTAAACACTGAGTACAGCTGTAGGTGATGAACATTTGGTCTGAAATTCTGACTTCTGGCGTGCTAGACGAAAAGGTCAAAGAATCATCAAAGTCATTAATATCCTCTGACAAAATGTTTCTGAAATTTCCTGGCAGTTAATTCAATATTTGTCGACACATTTTACTCTGAACCAAAGACTGAAGGACCAATGACAGATATTACCATCACTAGATCAGCGCCATCAGTGTAACTAAAAATAATTAGCATGGACACATACAGTTTACCACAGCAGTTAACCTGCACAGCTGTAATCAACTTGGGTGCAGTAAAAAAAAAAAAAAGAAAGAAAAGTTGGATCAAAGTTCCTTTATTGGCATAGAGAGTCAATGGCAAAACGGGAGGGAATCTACGCTACACTTGAACGTACACAGTCTAATAACCAACAAAGTGAGTGGAGTCCTGAAGAGATAAATCCTCTCAGCACTTAGAGAAAGCCCAGTTTTACAGATACTGAAAGGCGAAGGGATTTCCCTGCAGCTAATGGTGCAGTCAGCGGATGTCCTCTTCTAAGAGATTTCGGAGGCCAAGCTGCAACAGGCAACAAGCTGCCGGCAGAATCAATTGTTCATCTCAAACGTTTGACTTGTTTCACCAGAGCAAACTTAATCACTGAATTAGAATGAACAGAATTTGTGTGGGGACGTGTTCTGGCTCCAGTCATTCACCTGGCATTCACTGACAAATTTAACTAAATGAAAACAACAACCCGCGTTCTTTCACATTGAGCTCTGTGTTTCATGGTATCGTTATAATTTAAAGCTTCAAACTTCAACCTCTTTAGCACCTGTGTAATCTCCTGAATACGTTTTAAAACTTATTTTCTGTGAGCTGTGGTCAGATGCAATCAGAACATTAAAATGATGGATTCTAGTACTCCGGCACTGGGCTGGGTGCATTTCCTGGCATTAAAACAATGAAAATGATGGATAGGAAAATTGTAATCGCCGTTAACATAATGACTGAAATCAGCTTCTTCCTAGGACTGCATTTCCTTCTTACAGTGAAGAGTATTACTCAATCACTTTTCACAGCAACCTGATTACTGTTTGTCGTCATTTGAATGACTCAAATGCCAGTATACATGTATATGTAACACTTGCCGGCATCAGTGAACCAGTTACTGTAATATTGACACCAGATACGGTATGTATGTACTTTATGAAAAAGCCTGTGTCTTATACTTATTAGCTGTTCTTAGGTTCAGAGACTGAGCAAAGAGACTATCTATCCAGCTCCTGATATTATTAAGTGCCCCACAATCTACTGCATTTTTTTCCTTTTTTTTGAGCCAGAAAAATCCTCTTCAGCCATTTGCCACTGAAATGCTGCATTAGCGCTTTCGTCAACACCAGGAAGCTGACGGCAGCGTACAGAACCTCTGCAAGACCTCACCTCTTCCCTCACGCGTACGCTCTGCCGTTTGCTGTGGCAAATGTTAACGTCAGTGACAACATAGAGTATTGAGACTCTGTTGAGAGTATTGAAGCCTATAGACGGGAGGGGCTGAGATGGCTTCCCTCCTTTTGCTGTGCAGCTCGTGACCCCTGACCCACCTTGTTAAATTATAGCTGCCAGCTTAATGCAACCTTGGCAGAGCCACAACCTTAGTCTAGTCATTTTAAGCAACAAGGGGATGACAAGTAAAGCAACTAAAGATAAGCTGGGGTGCACACCGCTGATGTGTTGTCATCGTTCATAACGCGGCGGTCTGTAGCTCCGGTAAGAGCCCCAACAAAGTAAAAGAAATAAAAGATTCTGAAAACAGGTGTTATTCAATAAAACATAAAGGAATTACATCTCAAGCAGAGATAAGAGTGTTATTGTCAAAGCAGCAGGCGTTCGCTCTTTCCCCATGTGACTAAAACAAGCTGAAAACCATGAATGGGTAGAGGAATGGGTGCACTCACACTGTCTTTTACTCTTTAAACCCCCCCCCCCCAACCACGTGCGAACGCAGAGTCCACAGTGTGGCTTGGCCCCATCACACAGTGACTCAGGCCGCTCTCCATTTGAAAAATTAAATGGGGGGGCCGTTTGGCAGAGTGAAATGAGGCCCCCAGGAGAAAAAAAAACATGCTGAGCTCAGCACGGCTCCCACAATCTCAATCACAAAGGAGGAGGTTGGCGGGCTGATGTAATGGTCGCCGTCGTGCTGCCGCTGCCTTGGCAGAGGAGGAGAGCTCGTCAGCACAGCCCTACTAATTCACCCCCCCCCCCCCCCTTCCTCTTCCTGGATCAAGGGTACATCAGATATCATTAACAGAGGGACAAAAAGAGGCGAAGCTTAAAACCAGACACAGAGCTGGATGAAAGAGAGGATGAGGCTCTCAGACACACGCCATGAAAGGTGGCAGAATCCCTTGAGTATATTACAATATTAACTGTGACACCTCATCCATTTGACGGTAAAGACCTAGAAGTGGTGGAAGAAACTTTCAGATCCTTTAAGAAATACCAAAATGTAAAATCACTCCACAACAGTCATGAATGTGAAAGTTTACTTGAATGTAAGTATATCAGCAAAATGTAAAGTATCAAAAGTAAAAGTACATGTCACGAAGAATGGCTCCTTAAAAAGGGTTATATTATTACATACATATAATAATATGGTGGAGTGTAACTAGCATAGTGGTAGCATAAAATGGAAATACTGTACACAAGTATATAAGTATACTATAATAATATTAAAGCACACCAATACAAGCTATAATATACCAGCATAAACTAACACAAAGTCCAATACAAACACTGAATTCAAATCTGCAAAAGTGTAATATTTTATATCAACTGTTTCCTGGCTTTTATCCAATCTAAGCGAACAATTATCGTAAATTCCCATAAGGATATTTTAAAATTTCTATAACAAGTCAAATCAAATCAAACTTCATTCGTATAGCACCGTTCATACAGGCAAGTGCAATTCAAAGTGCTTCACAGATTGTAAGATAATAAGACATGACAAGTAAAAACCATAAAAACAACAGAAACTAAAAAAACAAGAAAATCTTTAAGAATATGAAACCATTGCACGCGAGAAAATAAGAGATGAAAATGTAATAAAATTGATTTTAAGTTAGAATGAAAAGGTCGCCGCTGGTTAATCATCAAGAGGACTCGCTTTTAAGGCCTTATCCAAATGTTTATGTGGAGCCAATAAAACTAAGATCCACCTGAACGGTTTCATATCTCAAAAAGCTGAAGGGGAATTCCGTCATTTTAAGAACAGACATTGAATTTCTGTGGGTCAGCTTTCTCTGAACTTGCTGGCACTTTCCCAAAGACTGAAAACAAGAAGAAACTCCTTGCATCTGTCAGTCAAGTGGCATCTGCGGCTGCATCATTTATAATAAGCTGCTGACTATGACGTGTCACAACAAAACATAATAAATATTCTAGCACAGCTACACAAACACAGTATACAAACGTGTATTTATTAAGCCTGTAATTTTGGTTCAAGACCTCAGCGCAGTCCAACTCAGTGTCTATGGAGGAGACCCAGATGTTGCGCTGCAGTTTAAAGGTCAAGCGTTACTTCTCCAGTTTCCAGAGAAGTATTGACTGAAGTGCTCTGTGGCACAGAAATAACATATGTGAATTATTAAAATGGGTGGCATTTGCCTTTTAAAGAAGCAGACAGCACATGAGCTGCTTTTGAGTTTTCACAAATGTTATCTTGACTGAATGATTGCTTGTGTTGCTTATTCATTTATTTGTCTATCTGTGTATTGGTGTACTGAATTATTGAGTTTGTTTGACATACCACAAAGAGGACATTAAATCAGACAATTTTAAAAACGACAATTGGAATGACACAATAAAGTTTGTTGTAATGTTTGTGCAGGAGTGAGTTAACGTCCAACTGTTGAGGCCCATCTTGAGCTGACTTCTCCATAATTGGCATTGGCAGACATGGAAAGACGCATACAACAACCACCACTTGTTCATCTTTCCTCTGTAACTTTTTACGTGTTTCTGTGACAGAAATGCGTGTGCTCCTTATCAGTGTCCTCAACCAACCAACTGATGCAGGCAGTGTCTTCTTTTAATTTTTTGCTGCCGCCTAGTGTTCATGCACAAACAGTGCGCCTGTGCGCTCAATGCAGAGACGAAAAAAGGTTATTTAATAACTGCACCCACCAATAATGTACACAGAGCTGCTGAAAATAATGTTTTATTTGATCGTGATTTTTACATGAACTCCCTGACTTTAAAGGAAATGTTGAAACCATTGACTGCAAATCCATTTCTTAATTATTTATTATTCAATAATTAACAGTGTAAATAAAATCATTGCTGTGCATGATCGTACCTTTTAATCTGAAGTGAAAATCAATGAAAAATAAATGTATAGTTGCGTTCTTTGTCTTCTTTATTGATATATTTTATTGTTTCGACTATTCGGCTTTTTTAAATTCATAGGATGAAATAAGAAAATATAGTGATAAAGTGTGGTTTGCACTGCAGCCAGCCACCACTTCCCTCAATCGATCGCTGATTTGAAATCGGGGCTCTGCTATTATCCCTGACGTCGCGTCCAGGAAAACAAATCAAGTCGGGCTCACAGCGCAGGCGGAGGAGACGAGACACTTTAAAAAGAAGAGATGGTACGTTTGAATTAAATTTGAACTGCGTTAATCAATTCATTATATAACATGTCTACACTGTAGTATAATTTGCTAGGAAACCTAGAGCATCAGGATAATTTACCCACACCAAGCTAACGTTAGCTAGCTAACCCTTGACTGCACTGTGAGTAAGCAAAACACCATCAGTAACTGCTAACGTTAGCTGCATGGATACCGGCTAAACTACGTCGTGTCCAAAGAAATGGTTCACGGCTCACATTTGTCGGACGATATCACATTAAACAATGTTGATAATTAACCCGGTTTACTGTCACTTTGCGACAAATAAAGTATAATCACCGCGTTGCTAATTAGTTTGCTCTGCAAGCTAGTTAGCAGGCTAACGCAAAGTAGCTAGCAGACTGTGTTGCCCGTCTTACTTTCGTTTTCCCTCAGCTCACCGGCCTCTGGCTTCAGGCTACTAACTTATTTTGCGAAGCCAACACATGCAACTCCAGTCACTGTAATGATTCAGCAAACAGTCGGCATTTAATCCAGCTAATGTCGGTTATCTTTACGCAGGACTACGTTGAATTAGTAACGTTACCCGGAGCTGAACACTACTGTCACTAACATTAGCTAGTATGATACTCGGTTGCATGATTCTCGGTGGTAAGTGGCTCGGCACCAGGCTGGTATCATCAATTATTCAGCCGTGGTGGTAATTTAAACCCCGAGTCTGGAAAAGTCCAGGCTGTCGTGTAGCAGGCTAGAGTCCGTGAGTAGTCTGAAGCTGAGAAAACCCGCTGATAATAATGCAAGACAACTATGTAAGTTCAACTCTTGTGTGTGTGTTTTTTTTATCTAACAGTAGTGGTGTTGATGTCGCTTTCAAATGATGGCTTTTTTTTTTTTGTCTTTAGTTCCGCAATCAGTACGACAACGATGTCACAGTATGGAGTCCACAGGTACGTCGCTGTGTGTTTTCCTGTCCGTCACTGGCTTCACAAAGAAAGCGAAATTGTCATTGAACGCATCATTGACCTGCCATCGCGTTATACGTAAACACGTGTATTCATGTTGGTGCAGGGCCGCATTCATCAGATCGAGTATGCCATGGAGGCAGTGAAGCAGGGTTCTGCAACTGTAGGACTCAAATCCAAAACCAATGCTGTCCTGGTTGCACTAAAGGTACAGTCAATCAAATGTCTCGTCTGTCAATAGTTCTGCTGTTTTACGCTATTACGTTTAAGTAATGTTTAGGCCCAAAATTGCCTTTTAGTCGGGTATGAAGAGCTGTTCCCCAATACAGTTTGTTTTATTTGGAAATACAGCAAACCATCAATTAAGCTTATGATCTCTGCCATTTCATGGATCATTTAAATATATTATAACACACAAAGACACAGCAAGGCATGTAGCAGATCATTAGTGACGGTCAAAGGACAAGTATTAGATCACGCGTGACTGGTGTCACGTTTTCGTGCCTCGACAGAGAGCCCAATCTGAACTGGCTGCCCACCAGAAGAAGATCCTCCATGTCGACAACCACATCGGCATCTCCATCGCTGGACTGACTGCTGATGCCAGACTGCTCTGGTAGGTCACGGCTGCCTTGCTGGTCTGAATAAAGCTTTTCAGTGAACCTGTGAATCAACAACTGTAATTGGTCTTAAATTATACCAACACCTTCTCTCCCACAGTAACTTCATGCGTCAGGAGTGCTTGGACTCGAGATTTGTCTTCGATAGGCCCCTCCCTGCGTCGCGTCTTGTCTCTCTTATTGGCAGCAGTATCCTCACTACTGTTAGTTTGAAGCTCAGTGCTAAATATGTGGTGCTAGTTATATTTAGTTGTATCCAGCTCTGAAAAAAATGAAGAGACCGCTGCAAAATTATCAGTTCTCTGGTCTTACTATTTATAGGTATGTGTTTGAGTAAAATGAACTTTGGAACTCTGCTATCCTTGAGGGAATAAAAGGGAATAAAATAATTGTGAATTGCAACGGTGATCCTTAACTGAACCTTCAGAAACCCAAATCCCGACACAGAGGTATGGAAGGAGGCCCTATGGTGTTGGACTCCTCATTGCTGGCTATGATGTAAGTTTTTCTCCTCAAATAGCTTTCCGTTATTTTTTTTTTTTATTTATAGCATTATTTTTGCGTAAGTCCCCTATCAAGGAATAAATGTGGAATGTAAAATTTGACCATAGCTCTTGTTAATTTGTTGTGCGTCACCCAGGACATGGGACCTCACATCTTCCAGACCTGCCCGTCGGCCAACTACTTTGACTGCAAAGCCATGTCCATCGGAGCACGCTCACAGTCTGCACGTACCTACCTGGAGCGATGCATGGACAAGTTTCATGACTGTAAGATGACATTTACTCTATGAGCCTAGGCCGTTCATATTTAAAAGAAACCCATTCTAGCCAAGAGCTTTGTAATGGCACATTTTGCAGCTGAGCATGAATGTTTTTGCGCCTTTGTTGGACAGGTTTTATTTAACTTTTGATCATGGATTTTGCATGTCCTAATTACAGTATTTATATGTAAGATGCTATTTGCTCAAGTGGCAGTACTCGAATAAAGAGAGTATTGTTTTGTTTTCAGGTAGTCTGAATGATCTGGTCCAACACGGCCTCCGTGCTCTCAGAGAAACCCTCCCTGCCGAGCAGGACCTGACCACCAAGGTACGCCAACCGTCCCCACTGCTGTCTGATGAGACGCTGCTACACTAATCCCAGCACACATTCAATCATCGATCAATCATCTTTACTTCATCTGTGTCTTAAATGAGCCGGACTGCCAGAGCATTAAACTGGGATTGTATGATAACTGAATCCAAAACCTCGCCCGTTAGGTGAAATATGGTTAAGTTACAATTATGTAGGTTGTCTAGTAAAATCAGTTTTTGTACTTTGAAAGTTATTGATAACTTAATTACAATTGATTCAAGCAAACCTAAATTTGATTTTAAGGAATATAACCTGATTCAGTAAAACATTATCAAAGCCCAACCCCAGTTGGCCTCGAGGATGTTGCCGTCTTCTTCTAAATGTAAAGGCCATTCCTTACGTATGTTTCTCGTTCTTTCAGAACGTGTCCATTGGCATCGTGGGGAAGGACATGGAGTTTGTCATTTATGACGATGACGATGTTGCCCCGTTCCTGGAGGGACTGGAGGAGAGGCCACAGAGAAAGGTACTTCCAGTTTGGAGTCATGCCTGGTTTTAATTTGAGAACCACATTTTTTCTAAATTGTAAAAATAAATGTTTCTAATACTTGTTGTTTTTGTGCTGCACAGCGTGATTCCAAACTAGAACTCTGTCTCCAGTTGTTGCATTTGGGCCACATTAGACAGTTAGGGTTAACCCTACATTAGACAGTTAGGGTTAACCCTGCATTAGACAGTTAATTAGACAGTTAGGGTTAACCCTACATTAGACAGTTAGGGTTAACCCTACATTAGACAGTTAGGGTTAACCCTGCATTAGACAGTTAATTAGACAGTTAGGGTTAACCCTGCATTAGACAGTTGGCACCTAATGAGAGTTGGAATTCCAGCTCTCACTTTAGTCATCCCCTTGGTAATGAACCTGTGGCATATTGTTAAAATATACCTTAATTTTGGGGTCAAGGCAAATATAATGTGTGTGTGTGGGGCAAGACTTAAATTTAGCTTTTTGATTAAAGTGTAATTCTAGCATTTCTAAGCCCGAGACCATCGTCTTTCAGCAATAACTCACCTCTTGCGAGACGTCTCTCTGGATGTACTTTTCACAGGCATGAAAGTGAATTTTTGGAGATGCATCTATTTTAACACCTCAGGTTTTTTCGTTTATGTGTTATTGAATATTTATGTCATTGTTGGACAGACCCTGAAGTCTGTGTGCTAAATAACACGTCTGTTTGTGTGTCAGGTTGCTCAGCCGGCAGATGAACCCACTGCTGCACCGGCATCTGATGAGCCAATGGAGCACTGAGGCAGCCCTCTCAATTTACTTCCTGTTATCAGAGGGGGGCGAACCCAGGCGAACCCAGACCAACCTGACACTTACTGCAATTCACCACAGTATCTCTTAGAGGGGAAAGCTGTTATTGTTAATGTGCCACTTGCTAAATTGTTAAATCCAGAATATTCTCTAACATCAGCCAATGTGATGTTGCTTTTGTATGAGTAAAGTGTACCATTCTACAAGTAATAAACTCTTTTTTTTGAATTGTGCTGTCACTCGTCATTACGCATTTAGCTGACTTGCCAGTTAACATCTGGCAAAGTAGACAAACAAAACAAAAAACAGCAGTTGTGTTTGATCCACAGCGTTTTTAATAATCGTCGGTGTGCACTTCTGCCGTTCCTCGTTTAAAATGCATCCTTTCTCCTAAACGATCAAACTCACTCTGTAACATAGATTTTACATGCATCATTATCTAAACTACAAGTTCATCATCTGACAGCTTTTGTTTAATGACATGACAGCATTTGTTAATTCAACACATTCTGTCAAAGGTGAGAAAAGGCACATCTGCCCCAGTAAATTACGGTGGTAAAATTCAATTAGTGCTTGTTTTCCTTTTCGACGCAGTACTCGACTGCATAATTCCTGTCCACGCAACACTTTCTAAATGTGTCCTGATCTGAGTTGAAATAACTTAACATTATCCATCTGTAGAAGAAGTGTAGCCCCCACTTTTTTTTTTTCTTGAGAAATACACTGCCTGGCCAAAAAAAAAAACTCACCACCTGGATTTAACTAAGCAAATAGGTAGGAGCCTCCCATTGGATAATTACTGCATGGGGTGATTATGTTTCAGCTGGCAACAAGTTATTTAACCCTAACTGACGCAGTGAGAAGCTTCTCATTTCTTAAACAACCACGTGGAAAGACACATCCTGTGGTCGTGGAAAAGATGTTCAGTTTCAGAAGGGTCAAATTATTGGCATCAAGCAAACAAAACATCTAAGGAGATTTCTGAAACTACTAACATTGGGTTAAGAACTGTCCCAACACATTATTAAAAACTGGAAGGAGAGTCCAGATTGACCCTGTTCCAGAGTGACGGGTGCATCAGAGTAAGAAGAGAGGCAGATGAAGTGATGCTCCCATCATGCCTAGTGCCGACTGTACAAGCCTGTGGGGGCAGTGCTGTGATCTGGGGTTGCTGCAGTTGGTCAGGTCCAGGTTCAGCAACGTTATGTGGCCAAAGAATTAAGTCATCTGACTACCTGAATATACTGAATGACCACGTTATTCCATCAATGGATTTTTTCTGCCCTGATGGCACGGGCATATTCCAGGATGACAATGACAGGATTCACACATGGATCTGCCTCCACAGAGTCCAGACCTTAACCCCATTGAGAATCTTTGGGATGTGCGGCAGAAGACTTTGCGCAGTGGTCCATCTCTCCCATCATCAATACAAGATCTTGGTGAAAAATTAATGCAGCTCTGGACAGAAATAAATGTCGTGACATTGCAGAAGCTTATCGAAACAACGCCACAGCGAATGCATGCTGTAATCAAAGTTAAGGGCGGTCCAACCAAATATTAGTGTGTGACTTTTGTTTTGGCCAGGCAGTGTGTATATGCTTCAAGTAAAGCTAAACAAGGCTGGTAGCACACTTTCATGGATCCACGCACTTTCTGATGAGAGCAGATTTCAAAGAGAGGCTGCCTTCATAAACACCGGGCCCAGGTTTGAGTTTAAACGCTGTCATGCTGGAAGTCAGTGCGAGGCTTTCTTCGCCCTCCTCCTCTTGTTCCTCCGTCTAACATCGCTGCAGGACGTTTCTGTCTCCGTCATCCTGGTGAGGTCCTCCATCTTCTCCTGCTCCGTCGTGGACGTCCTCTTCAGCGTGAGCTCCGGCTCCTTCAGGACTCCAGCCAGGTCCTCCTCAGGGCCACCCAGATCCTGGTGTTCCCGCACATCCACCCTCTCGTTTACGCCTAAATCACTCTCTGGCCCCACATGCTCTTCACTTACTGCTGTAACACCAGTATTCAGAGCCTCTGCTTGCTCCGCCCCTCCTCCACCTGTAATGTCCTCTGGAAGGTTTTCCAGGTCGGCCCCATCAGCTTGTGTCCCGTCCGTCTCTGGACTGTGGTGCTGCTGACTGTGCTGACAGCAGCAGCGGGAATGTTCCCAGTACTGCTGAGGCTCCTCGGGATAATCTGCAGACGCTTTAGAGACATTTAATGAGTCATTAACTGATCAGCATGAATCTACACGGTCAGTCAAACATCCATCCGCCTGCACCTGGACAAATGAATATTTCAGTTTTTTCTGTGTGTAGAAAGTCACGTTATTTTATTGCAGTGAAAAGAAATGCAGAGCTCTCTGCCTCGTTGGAGTGTTTTTGAGGAGCATGAACCGTCTCTCCCAGCATATTTAAAATATGCATCGAGTGAGGGGACAGCACCTGTAGGAGGCCTGACCTCCTGTGTAGGTCAGGAGATAAGAGGGAGACTGTACATTTCATGACGTAGATTATTCCCAACCAGTTGAAAGAGTTGGCCTCGCAGGATCAGGCCTGATTTTAAAACAGTAGCACGCCATCTACTGGCCTGTTTTAAACGCCAGTAGCTGGCGTGCTGCTGAGACACAACTCAAAGACTGACTGACGTGATGTGCATTGTTTTTGGAAATATGACTTATGACATACAGTCTCTAGACGTGTGACTGAAAGTGTGAAAATGTAACTTTTACCCAGAGGTTTAGTGTTTCAAAAAAAAAAACAAACAAATATCGTAAAAAATCCAAATCTGTTCCCGCAAGCAAAATAGAATTTGTCTTTTTCGTGCTAAATTATAAAATAGCCACTGTGAGCGTTCACGTACCTTCCCAGTCGTCCTGGGGCTTCTTCTCTTCGGCCACGTTGTCCACCAGCTGGCCCTCCTGCATCACCCGAGTTATCTCCGTCAGCTGCTGCAGGAGGCTCTCCTCCTGATCCGCCGTCACCCCCTTCACCCTGCGACACAGACAGACATCGAAACCACCCTAAACATCTCCCATTTTTCCTGTGGAGCATTTTAATGTCTTGAATAACTAATGTTGTGGGTGTGTGAAGTCGAGCAGATCTCGTCGCTTCCCTTATTCTACCTTCAGTTTACACATTTAACTCTCAATGGCCGTACATTTATTTACCATAATAATATACTGATCAGTTGATGGGACCAGAAGGAACCAGATTCTTAATTTTCGGTTCAAAATCGGTTTGAATTTTCTTTCATAATATTCCAGGAATTCTCCATCAAACGAGTTGTTCCTGTCAGGAAAAGAGGGGGAGGAGGCTGAAATGGTTCCTCGGTACAAAAGGCAGACACCCACCTGTCAGGGCTGTGGTGGGCGTTGGACACGATATTCTCCATCACCAACTCGGTTGCCCGGAGTTTCTCCTGCAGCTGTGCCAACTCGAAGTCAGCTGGGGAAAGTAAAGGAAAGAAATAACTATTTATTTGTACAACTTTAAACGCAATCTGAGGTCAAACAAACTACAGGCAAAACACAAAAGCTTAGGCGGTGACGATAATTTGTTAATTGTTACAGTACATGATATGCCAGAAGCTAACCAACATTGATTCATTTCTCTTTACGTCGTTGATGTACTATAAAGGTTTCTGAGACTGGATGTCTTAATGTAGATGTGATTCACACATGTAGAGCTACAGAAAAGCTTTTACATTTAAAGGGAAAGTGGAAAATTCACTTTTTCTCAAGCTTTTTACTTGATTGATTGATGTGTTTTCCAATTCTGCAATGATTGTGCAACTTTATTACGTCAAACCTTGAAAACTTTGAGGCTCTTCTGGCAAGCGTGATGACTAACTAACATATTTATACCACTTATACCAACACAATCACATTACATTCATTTTGCAGATGCTTTTGTCCAAAAATCAAGGAAAACGAGTGACTGCATTCAAACACAAAAACAGCCGACGGCATCAGAGGGCGTCAGTGCAAGTGCTTACTGCTTGTATTTAAAAAAATGACATGGAAGTAAGTTGCTAAATGCTAAAAGAATGAGCTTGATTGATGCTGCACGATACTGACTGATCTTTCTTTTGGTGCTCTCAGACCGAACCGAAGGAAACCTTCCCTCTGATGGCTTGCTGCTGCCCTTAGATGTGATCTGACAGGGAGGCGACAACAGCGTTAAAACACTTGAAACACACCACAACAAACCCCACAGTGTCTGTGTCTAAACCACAAACTGGCCAAGAAGAAATGTTTTTGATACATTTTTCTTCATGGTTTCATTTTACTGCAATTAAAAAAAAACTACAATTCCCTCTGAATCAGGGCTGTGTATCCTTTGAAATGTCTTCATACTGGCGCTGAAACAATCCCTGAGTTTTGATACAGACAAAATGAAACCTTTTTTTTTAATATAATTTATATAAACATTTTTAATTTAAGGAATTAAAACATTAAATGTTGACTTAACACAAATGGCCGTACACGAAATTTGCCTTAAAAGTATTGAATTCTCTTGAATTCTTTTGAGTCTAATTGAAATCATTTAATGGCTGATTAAGGAATTAATCAAGAAGAAGTGATCCAGATTCTAACTCTGACAGCTTTCAATACACATTTCTGTCAGTACCAAACAGTAGTGAAGTGCATCTTTATTTTTAAGGAAATATGTGGGACATTTGGGAAATACACTTATTTGCTTTCTTGCCAGATCAGTTCAATAACACTCTGTACGGTAAACATACATTTATCATGCATGTAGGCTGTTAGCTTAGCACAAAGACTGGAAACAGGGGGAAATAGCTAGCCTGGCTCTGCTGTTCTCTGTCTATACACTTCATCATCCAGACGCTGTGTGTTGAGTCTCCAGAGTTTCACCTTGAACAGTATGTAGAGGATGTAGAGTAAGATCCCGAAGCCGTACACGGGGATGATCTGTCCTGCCAGGTTGGACTTGCCCCCGACTCCTGCCCCCGTTCCTGCTCCCTTGGCCCTGGCTATGGCCTCTGGGTTGTGGGCTCTGGAGAAGCCGGCACCTGCAGCCCTCTGGCCTCGACCCTCCGGCGCCGTCTGACGGTGCATCATCGGTGGGAGGCGACCTGAACCTGCAGGGAGGGGAAGGCATGTGAGGAGGAGGAGGATTCACCTGGGAGTCAGCTGGGGGGAAACATGGCTAATAACAGCAGAGTACAACACAAGCTGAAGTACAAGTCCAATAAATGTCCAGAGAGTTTAGTTTAGTTTGTTTGCACAAAGGTGGTGGTAAAAGCAAAACCTCATTTCTGTTCAGTAAAGCTGCAGTTATATAAATACATATAACTGCATGTGCACTCCTCACGACTCAAAGTGGTTTGCGAAACAGGTGAGTTTTTAGCAATTCCTTGATACAATTCACTGACTCTGCATTTTTAATTAGTAATGGGAGACGGCTCCGTGGAGTCGGGGCTACCGCGGCAAACGCTCTGTCCCCCTTAGTTGTCAGTCTAGCTTTTGGGACGACCAACAGGCCTTTATCAGAACACCTGAGAGATGTCAATGATGTCACTTCGGCAACGGGACACAACAGTTGGCTAAAACCTAACGCGGTCTAATGCAACAGTCGTGCGCTACGTCTCAGCCTCACGAAGGTTATAATGTTCAGCTTGTGTTGAAGCTGCTTTAAAGAGGTGCAGATCCAACTGCATGGTCCTTTTGGAGGCTGAGGTTTGTGGCGGCGATGAACTACATCGCCTCACACCGACCGGCGTTTCTGTGACTTTGTCCACCCCGTTTATATCAGTAAGGCCTGAGTGTGTGAGCTTTCTAACTGGGTGTTTATGTGCACTACACAGCCTACTACACACTTGCTTGATGAGTCTGCGATGAACTAAAACGGGCGAATCTGGCGCCCTCTTCAGGGAGGAAAGCGTAACTGCAAGGATGATGATGACGATACGCCAGGCGATGCTTGAAACAGCAACATGCACCTTTTTATATTTCACAACATTTAAAGCTAACGAATGTGCTGCTTCGACCGGCGGGACATTTTAACGGAGAGACCGTGGAATGTGACGCACCGTCCGGCCGCTCAGCATCCTTCCCGCCGCGCGACAGCAGCACTTTGGGCAGCAGCAGGGCGACGCACAGCACGAGGCACGTCGCGAGGGTCACCTTCTGGAACGTGGACATCGCCATGGCGACGGGGTGAACGGCCACCTTCCTGTGGGGGAGACGGTGGCGTCCGGCGGGGCCGACGGCGGGAGAAGCAGCGGGGTCCGGAGCCGGTTGGGCGTCGGTCCGTCGTCAGCCGGCGGAACTTCCTGGCGTTGACTTTAGGAACGGAAGTGCGCCCGGAGCTGTAACGGACGCGTGTCGCCAGCGGGTGGCGCCAGAGGGCTGTACCCGCTCTCCACACTCGGCCTCATCCTTGTGCCACATCGCACCGGTTCTTCGCTCTGTAATGAAAGACTTTCTATAATTCCAACTGTTGATGAGTTTCTTCCCAACGAGTTCACATCACTGATTTATGTCTTAATTAGCGCTTTTAAAAATACTAGTGTAAAGATCCCACTTCCACCTATGCATCTGTAATAGATGGAGCAATTTATTGAGTTCATGTTTGCCAAAAGTGTGTCATGGGGGGGGGATTGTAGGGGCACTCCGTCAGTCATTTTGAAGGAAACTCATAAAAGCTGCAATTTCATATATAAGAAAAGTCCCTGTGTACATATGGAGTTTGTAACTCTGTAAATGTAAATAGTTTCTTAAAATAAAAGTCTGGGGGACGAGCAGTGGCGTTCCCTCGAAACACACAGTCTGATTTAATTTGCTCTGACTTAATTATCCTCCTGAGACCCGGCTTATTCGTTTATGTCCTCTGCAGTGGACGCTGGTTTATGGTCTATATCATTTGACCCATCTGAGCTGCCCTCCTAGGTCCTGGTGCGCTAACTAGAGGACATCCTGGCATTTCCAATGATGTCTTATGTGTTTGGGTGGAATAAGGGGAACATTGTTTTCATGCTGAGACGAAAAAAGGTTAAGAATAAAAAATAAACTCACTGTTCTTCAGCTTATATTTACTATTTATTTCTCTCCTTGGAATAAGGCAAAATGAGTTTGTATGTAACTTTAACTATATGAAAATGTACAATTGTGTTACATTTTTATATGCTTGGTCATAATATTCACACAGCTTTATTCTTGTTTGTGTACAGTTTTCCTCTTACTGTACGGCTGCGTCTCCTATTTTCTGCACAGGGATAATTAAAAAAATGTGTGTAAACGTTGTCTGAGTTATGTTCTGCTCACCATCCACAGAATGAAACTCTACGTGAAGTCAAATAACATGTTATCAGACAGGGATCAGTTGCTTGTTGAGAGTGTTTTGACCAAAAATGAAGATCAAATCCAAGCGTTTGCTTTCTCATGTGAAACAAGCGAGCTGACTTGATCGTATCTGATGCCCGCCTCATCCTCAAAATACGGCTGCTGTGAAAAGGTTGGACTTTAATCTCTGCAACCTTTTAACAAGGCATGACATGTTAACTCAAAAAGGTGTTTTGCTTGTTGTTACGCCCCCTGGATGTTTGACTCTAGAAAACGCTATAGTTGAGTATTCATACATTCAGGAAGGAGAAGATGTCCACGTACTTAAATTAACTTTTGCCGTAGTTCAAAAGCCACTTCAGACATTATTATTGAAAGCAGAGTATATATCTTAATGCCTGGAGGGGATCTTTAAATGATAGTCACGCTGACTTTGGTCATCTGAGTGCAGAAATAACTGTCACACAAACGGAAATTAAAAATTCAGTTTAATTAGTCAAGGGGGGGCAAAAAAACAGCTTGAGATAAGAGTGAAAGCAAAACTGTGGCGGGTTAGAAGCGCCACTCGGTTCACTTCCTGTCTCCAGAGAAGCCGGAGAGATGAAGGAGAAGCACTTGATCCTCGTGGGTTGTCGGCCTGAGTCGTGGGTTCACCACAGAGGCTTTGACAATCAGACAGAAGTTGCCTGGTAGCGTTTCTCTCTGTGATGGATGACTTGGTTGATGCTATGTGTGTTCTGATTGGCTTCTCTCCATACATCTAGCGCTTCAGGTTTGGTGAACAGACTCCTCAAATTGGTTGTTGAATGTTGGGGCAGAACCATCACAGTCCACTTTACGTTCTCTGGAAAACATCCTCCATCCGTTACTCCACCTTCACTTCCTGGTCGATCTCTGGTCCACCTGATCAGAAATGTCTGTTTTTCAGGGTAGTTCCCACGCAGCTCTGTAATAGAAGAGTTCAGTAGTCGGGCTTCTGGAAACATGTCCCGCCCGGTGTGTCAGGTTAGTTTCCACACACGGTTCAGTCTGAAGCGGGAAGCTGCTGTGAGTCTCACTGTGGCTCACAGTCGTCCTGTTGTGATCTGCAGGGGGGAGAGAGAAGGAAGTATAAAACCGCTCCCGGTCACTCTGTGCGAGGTTTAGCGCTTCCATTCAAACATGATCATCTTCGTGTGTCCGCTAATTTAATTGCGGCGTAGAAACGGAAACGTTATTTGTCTTATAATAAATTGCACCAAATGTTATGAATGAATGGTAATCCAAGACTGACTGAATGTTTGAGTTTTAGAACAAAGTTTCAGCTTTGGACAAACAGGCAATACTTGTTTGTAGAAACATATTGTATATTGCCTTGTTTTTTAAGTGCATTTACATTCACACACCAATGGCGACATAGCTTAAGTTAATGGACGACCTGCTCCACCTCCTCAGTCCTCTATTGATGAGCTAGAATGCAGCAAATCCCCAGAGGTTGAATAGAAGCTGTTTTACAAATCAGTTTCAATGATATTGTATTCAAAATTGTTATATGTCACTTTTTATCCACCCAGTTGCATGAAGGTCATGCCAGATAGGTTCATATATAATTCAAGAACCAAGAAAAATACACCCATAAAACGCAGCGGTCACATTTATAAGTCTTTGACAAAAGTTTAAATAAATCTGCAAAATAAGTCCAACATCAACAAAGCTATTTGAGGGAAAGGTCAGAAAAAGTTACAGCATCTGGAGGCCAGAAAACCCTTCACTGTAGCCATTTTATCAAAATTACAGTGCTGGAGTCACATTCCTAAAATAGACTTCCATTTTAACGCACTCCAAACACAATATGCAACGAATGACAAACACCTGAACACACTTGTATTAAAGGTTCCTCCTTTCTCATCTCAGTCAACAAATAAATTGACCAAAACCTCCAGTGTTGGTCAAGCCCTCCAAACGTATCAAGATTTTAATGCAGAAAAGGGAAAAGTATCTCCCAAAGTCTAAAGTTGTTTCAGCATGAACTCTGAGAGACCTAAAACCAACCAAAAGTAACAACTCCCCACTTCCAGAGTCCATCGAATGTCCAGTGCAGCGTTGTGTATTTCACGAACAGTAGTTGTAGAGTTAATATCATAATAATAATAGGCTGGGCTGCTGGTGGTTTTAGGGAATGTTTTTGAAC
Organism: Gadopsis marmoratus; assembly: GCA_036023855.1. Lineage (NCBI taxonomy): Eukaryota > Metazoa > Chordata > Actinopteri > Centrarchiformes > Percichthyidae > Gadopsis > Gadopsis marmoratus. The sequence goes on from JAVQJF010070420.1 coordinate 94,535, forward strand.
CGAGGCAGTCCCTGAAACCCTCATAATTGTGGATCTTGTGGTATTTGCTGCACTTGCTTTCAAACGTCTCCCATCCCGCCTCACATCCGACCTCTGCTCGCGGCCATCAAGAGGCTCAATAAAGGAAGAGCTCTGCTGCCACAGGATTTACTCCTCTGCTGTTTTATAGCTTTACAGAAGGCCTTCTGCATGAGTTTTAAACCAGCCCAATGTCATAAATCACAATTTGCCTCAAAGCTTTCAATGGCAATGAGACGTAACTGTTTAAAAAATGTGATTTCCATAATGAGAGGTTCCAGCTGCATACTTCATGCTCTTATTTACCAAAACAAACATCGGCCTGTGACGCTTTAAGAGACAGCACAGGGATGAGATAGGACAAACAAATGTATAACATTGATAAGGCTTGTTTGGATTTTGAGTTTTCACCATTTCTAATAATGTTCAAACTGCAGCAGCAATGATGGAGCATCTAGTGTCACATGTCTGACGTTATAGCACGTCGTTGTTGTTGGGATTTGGTGAAAATTAGCTAGAACATATTTGTTTATATTTTTTACTGACGTGATGAAGATAAGATTTACACATCCACTCAACGGGGAGCAACATTGCATTTATATCGACTTTTTGCTCTGTTTTCGGTCTCCACCAACTCCTGAATGCTCCCGAACGTTCACCAGCTCGTCGCTAACGTTGTCTGTCCACTGTTTGGTGCTGAGCTGATAGCGTACGTTGGGCTCATCAGAGCCAGAAAACAGCTGCCTGCAGCATCTGGAAGTGGGGTTGGTGTGAGTGTGTGATACAAATCTACACAATAAATGCTCCTTAAAACCAAACGATGCTAAAAGAGCTGCGTAGAGCTGGGAAATAATCGTGTTTAGGTTTCCCCTAAATGTTGATATTTAAAAATAATCAGTGGAGATATAAAACAGAAAGGTTACGGCAATATCTAGTATAGCTTTAAATTATGTTTTAACTTGAGCTCCTTTTATCAGTTTAAACTGTACGACCAAACCAACAACACGTTTGTTTTGCTGCTTTAAAAGGTTATTGATTATCCATTTCATTGAGAGGCTTGAAGGGGAGTTTAGAGACAGGTTTCAACTTCAGTGCAGTATTGAATGAGACACATCTGGCTCTCAGTCTGCTTTGTATGCGTTTAAGATTTCCATGGACCTGACGTGATACACAACATGGATTCAATTATCAGACAGTAATCCATTTTTTCGCGAACTGCCCTCAAAACGGAACATATGCATCCACGCTAAATGTCGGGTAACGCAGACCTTTTTAAAGACAATTATCTACAACATATATCGGGATGGATTCTCTTGCTACTGTCAGCAGGCTCTGCTTTGAAGTCTCATGTCTACATATGGTCATATTTGAGATGCGCTCGTGAGCTCACTTGTATACCTTCCAGATATCTCTGCGCATGGTTTAGTTCAAACTGTCGGAGCAGCTGCCTGGGAGTGTAATTCATCGTCATCACAATATTACCTCTTATTGAGGCTGCCTCTCTGTGCTGCCATTAAGATGGCCTCCTTCATAGTCCAGCTGGCACAGGATCATGTTGTTCTTGAGGAAGAACTTGTCTCCCACGCAAAATCTGCAGAGAGAAATAAAAATATGCAACTGGGTCTTGGTTCTTGCTTGAGCTGAAAAGTGAATCATGAGGTCCCAGAGGAGCATTTCAGGCATATTTCACCATATATCCCCTGCTAACATAATCAGAAAATTAATCATGCATGATTGCTGGCTGATTAACTAGCCAAGTGACACGCAAAGTCTTTAACCCCTCAAGGTTTTTAAACTGTTCAGCAAATTTCATCACATTCTGACTACAATACATTGATAATGTGCTCATAACGACCAGTGAGCTCACTAGTGCACCTCCCAGACAAGTGACTGAATATGATCTCTCTGGCTAATTGCTCCCCTAATCTTACCTCTGGCGACAGAGCTGACAGGCGAAGCAGTCTAAATGGTAGACGTTGTCTCTGGCTCTCATCACCATCTCAAAGGCAGGGATCAGCTTACTGCAGGCTGCGCAGTTCCCCGTCACCCCAAAGAGCCTGCAGAGGGAAAGAGGGCGACAAGCAGGCCTGTAGTCTGGACGCACTTAGATACATTTCAGCCAAGAGCTGAAGAAGGACAGAAAACACTGAATTAAAGGGAGGATAAGCCTTAAAAAGTAGTTGCACCCGAGTCAGCGTTGCAGATGTTGCTCATGCACTTTTTGCAAATAATCACTTGTTTTAAAGTGGTGAACTGCACTGCATGTCCTATAGATTATGGCTGGCTAGTAAGGCAGAGCTTACATCATATTTTGTGGATCCTAATTACGAGCAGCCAAGTGAGAAGAACCTCATGGTGGCACTTGAGGAACAGTCAGGGTTGGCTCACCAAAGTCAATAGGGTTCATCCTCTGGGGACCGCGAATATCTGTACAGACTTTCATGGCAATCCATCCCACAGTTGTTGAGATATTTTTAGTCTGGACCAAAGTGGTGGACTGACCAACATAGCCATCCATAGAGCCACGTCACTAACACGAGAAAGAAGCTAGCCTAGACAGTTTATCGGCAACACCTGCAATACAGGACACAAAGGTCTGAGTCGTTATCCAGGAACAAGCGACAAATTAGGAACTAAGAGACAAATAGTCGGGACTAAATGGACAGTAGCAATATACAGTAGATAATGATGTGTTACTATGTTAACAAGTTTGTAATGATGTTGTTTTACAGATGTTCAGGAACTAATCCTCACGTACAGTTTCAGAGTTTTCCGGGAACTACTTATTAGCGATTCATTCATTATATCTATATTTGATTCAACTTGTTAACCACCGTCCAGAAACGTGGGGCATAGTAAAAATAGCTACTTTAACAAAAACAAAGATATTAATTAAAAAGTATGCGAGCATGGTCACCTTTACCAAAAGTGGAAAAAAAGCTAGTTTAGGCTCAGTTGGTGTACGCGTTGTAATTAAAGGCCTAGCAAGGCAGTTTACCATGTTAGGATAATGTGTCGCGACATGAGTTCTTCTTCTGCTAACACTGTGTGAAGGCAGGATTACTACTTTTCTTTTGGTTTCTAAACAAACTTCTGTCGCTGCTGCAGGAAACTTGAGCTTTTTCAATTAGCTTTCTCCCACATGTCGGTGTCGAACGTAAAAGCACTGTTCCATTATAGCAGCTGCTGATAGAGAGCAGTAAAATGGAGATTCACAGATTTGAAAATGTCAGCATTTATATGAAAATGTCACGTACTTTAGAAGGCAGATTTTTTTTTTTTTTTTACCTCATAGGACATTAAACTGACTTCACAGTTAAGAACTTTAAAGTTACATTTATTACACTCTTCGGTTGACGTGGCAACATTTGAACTACGTCCTCAAACTACCTGAGAACAAACCCTGTGTTGTTTTTTTTAAATACTCTGTGACTCAGTGCTGCCCAGCTGCAGATTGCTTCACCTCTCATTCACCTCTACAAGAACGAACAAACGGCTCCCCAAGAGCCTGACACACATGAAGATAAGTGGCCGCCACTGATTTCCATATTCCATTAGAGGCCAAATAGAAAAGGAGGCTGGAGGAGGAACCATTATGAGAAACGACATCCGCAGAAGGAGGGAGGACAGCGGCGAGCATGTGTGTCCCATAGCTTCGGACGACAAATGAAAACCGTCGTCAAATGAGTGACCAACACGGGAACAAAAGCGAGTCCTAATTAACCGAATGTTCTGATCTAACGAGCCCGAGTCCTGAACAGGCACCTGGTGGGTTTTTTTCCTTCTCCTTAATGAGGCTACGGAGTTCAATGCTAATTCTCTACTAATGGTCCAATTAAAAGAAATCACATGGTTTTAATCCTGCTCTTCAAAGGCTCTTGGTCTGCACCGTCACAATGATGAGGAAAACAGGAGGCAATCTAGCCAATTTAGCTGTCAAAAGGGGTTTTGGTCTCTTAAGTGCAGCGCAGCTAATGAGAGACTTAGCTCCAACCAAATCCAGCTGGATTGTACATGAGACTAACACATGAGCTCAGCAATGTGGCTGCGATATCAGGAGTTCCCCTGCTGACCTGACACCAGACGTCGTTATTTTCGGGCAGGAAAATGAAGGCTGTATAACTCTCAGAAGAGCCTTCTGAGCCAGCTTTGTGGTTTGTAAATCTACACTATATTTCGAAACACATATTCATTGTGTAGTGGTACACAGACACTAGAGGTCAGGTGATGAATAACCTCACTAAGGAGCTGGTCAAATCAAATATTTATCCTTATCTGAAGTATAAAGAGTGTTTGAAGTGCTTCAGAGTGTGTTAAGTGTTATAATCATCCTGCCCTATTACATGGCAGATACTGTAGGTACAAGCAGACACATCAGTACCCCTGACCTGGAGTAATCTAGGATACTTGAAGCAATATTTTGACATTTTGGGAAAATTGCTTATTTGTTTTCTTGCCAAAGGTTTAGAAAATAATACCACTATATATACATAGCTGGAGCCATGAGATACTTAGCTTAGAATAAAAGACTGGAAACGGGGAAACGGCTAGCCTGGCTCACTCCAAAGCTAACAAAATCTGCCTACCAGCACCCGGAATGTTCACTAATTAAATTGTTCTATATCTTGTTTGTTAAATCCCTACAATAAAAAACAAAATTTAAAAACGCCAATTCACCTTTTTACAGGGGGTTATGTGCTCTAGCAAGTGACTGGTCCAGGCCAAGGCATGGTGCAGCACATGACCCCCGTTAAAAAGGCAAATTGCCTTTTGTCAGAGCTAGCTAGCTAGCTAGAGCTAGCTGTTTTCAGTTTTGATGCTAAGCTAAGCTAACAGGCTGCTGGTTCCAGGTTCATATTTACCCCAGTCGATCCTGGCTGATCCTAGCCACCCCCTGCGTGAGGAGTTCAAGTTGCTTCCATCTGGCCGCAGACACAGTTTGCCAAGGTGCAGGACAAATAGACTTAAAAACTCATTTGTTCCTGCGGCCACTGGCTTTTTAAATAGTGTGATGTGATTGTCGGTTGTGTTGTTGTGTATTGTGGTTGTTGCTCGGGCTGCCACTGCCGATTGTATAACAAATTGCCCCTAGGGGATAATAAAGACATCTTTGACCTTTGACCTTTGACCACACAGACATGAGACATCAGTCTTCTCATCTAACTCTCGGCGAATTAGCTTTACATCCAACTGAACATCCTCGAGAGCATGGATTTGTTGCATTATCAAATCGTTTGTTTCTTTAGTTGCTCTGTGCCAACTTCGCTTTTTTTTCACTTTTTATTTATTTCTCTTTTCATTGTTTATTGTCTGAAACAAAATAAGTAAAATTGGCATGAAAGTTCCATTAGAAAAAGGTTAAATGACCAGAGGAAGCCAAGCAATCTTGAACCACATGCTCCACTGTTCTGGCTTCATTCTGTGTTCCTCTAACAGAGACTGACACATACTAAAAGCTCAGTAAGCCACTTGTTCTTTTACTGTGTACTAAAAACAGTTATGTTTCAGTCCAAACTGTTTACGCTCGCTGTTGACTGTTGCCTTTGTTATCAGCTCACTTGAGCCCTTCACCTCCAAACTAGTTCATATTTTGAAGAATGTCATATATTTGCTTTTTACCACATGGACCCAGCAGCCAACCACGTGTCCCTACACAAGATAACCCCTTTTTTTCAAGTACAGTAGAAGGCAGAAAAGTATGTGCCCACTGAAGACTTTAATGCTCACTGTGGAGTCCCAACAGGCTCGAGAAGCACATCCAAACATGGGTGAAACCTGCTGGTAGTCAAATTTGATTTATTCATTGACGTGTTTTGTAGTATCTCTAAGAAACATGACAGACCTTCTGTGAGGTTTAGCCAAGTTTGGGGTTCAAAAATCAACCGTGCAATTTGGCCGTCTGCAGTGTTTTTTGACTGAAAGCTTCTCTACATTAGCCTCAAGGATCGCCAACATTTTCATCTGAGTTGACAAGATATTTTACACAGTGGTCTACATTTGGAAAGCTAACTGAGAGCTGTTGTTTTGTTTTGTCTTGTAATGGTACATGCATTATTGTACTTTTTACAAATTTCGTGTGTGCCCTCGCATTAAGTTACAAATCTGCACACTTTCCTCATTCAGTTTCCTCTGATCTCTCAATGGGGTTAATAGCTCCATATCTCTGGTAACCTACATTATCAGACTTGGATCCTGAGCGGATCTACAGTCAGCTAGCTCTTCTAATCTCACGCAGGATCTACTTTATGGATGATTTGTTTAGTTTTTGGCCCCTCTTTCAGTCCAGAAACACCTGTAGAAGGAAGAGTTACCTCAGGTAGTCCCTGCGGCAGAGGATGAGATTGGCCCGGGTGTAGAGGGTGGAGCCCACCCGGCCCAGGCGGCAGTCGCAGCAGGCACACTTCAGGCAGTCCTCGTGCCAGTACCTGTCCAACGCCTGCAGCATGAAGCGGTCCCGGATCTTCCCGTTGCAGCCGGCGCAGCCCCTCGGCTTCTCTCTGGACTGGAGGGACACGAGAGACACACCTGGCAGGAAACAACAGGTAGACAGAGTGACAAAGGCAAGCACAGAGACAGAGGGGGGGTTAGATTTCTCTTGGGAACAACTGAATTTATAAGAATATTATTACCAACACAGAGACATTCTGTAGCGGTGAAACTGGAGATACAATGCTATGACGTAACATTTGATCAATTTAAATTCAGTCACTACAGTACAAATAGCCAGTTGGGTCACATTAAATGCAAAATTAACAACAACTGTAATCCCCTTATAGGAATATTATGATGTCTAATACCTCTATAAAGTCATTATAACGCCTACATTTCGAGTTGCTATAAGAAAACAACAGTAGTTTTCTGCAAAGGAGGAGTAGCAAAGAGTCAAACTCATCATTAATCTTAATAAAAGTATTTCGCAGACTAAGTCTGACATGAAACATCTGCTTTGCTGCACGCAATCCTTCCCAGTCCCTCAAGACCCTTTTCTGCTGTCCTATCTTATAGTTAACACAGACATTCGTGTCCAAACGGCAGACAGACATGTTTCGTAGTCCTGTGTACTCACTCTCCTCCTTGTCCAGCACCATCCTTCTGCTGAAAACGACAACAGTCCAACAACAGGCGAACGTGCCACCGCTTCCTCTTCTCCTGCGTGCACCGATAATAAACACAGGAGGTGCCGTGTGAATTACAGTCTGTCAACCCGGACTCGCTCAAACTTCGGCTCCGCTCCTCACAACCTCGAGGGAAAGCCGAGAGAGCTGGAAGGCTCGCTCTCTGTGCCTCGTGCGCAAAAATAACCCGTGGACGGATGAAAAGCCGCGTCCTCGGGTATCACCTTGCCGGCAGGAGAGATGTCCTCGAACCAAGAGTGTCTGTGCTCTTATCGCAGCTGATGCCTGTGTGTGCACAGGCTGCGGCTGTTCCCCTTCAAATGAGCTCCTCTGCACAGGCTGAACCTCCACTCAGCCCCTCTGTCTCTCTCTCTCTCTCTCTCTCTCTCTCTCTCTCTCTCTGCAAAAACCTCCCACAGTCAAATGGGTTTTTTCAACGCTGCGTGCTAATTATATAAAGTCATTATGTTCAGATCTGATAGTAACCCCCCCCCTCCTCCTCCTCCCCTCTCTGAATCAATTATTCAATAGACAGCCACACACCAGGACGGCCCGGGCCTGAGGTGTTTTAGAATGAGCTTATTCAACTCCAAGGACACCAATTATCTCCAGGGCGCCCCGTAGTCAAAGCACTGGCTTTTCAGCACGCTCTCATGCGCGACCTATAGTATGTAGACCTATATATGTGTGTGTGTGACATATATTCAGTTTGTTCATCCCTCATTTGGGCTCTTATGTCTTTTTTTTTTCCTTCTTCTTCTTGGCAACAAAATTAGTAATAGCTTAGATGAGGGCAGTGGTGGGAAATAGCTATAATGTACTTATTAAGTACATATAGTATTGTACTGGTACTTGTAATTTGCATTTCCATTCTCTGTTGCTTTATACTTCTGCTCGGGGGATTGTCGTACTTTTTAATTCCACCACATTTATTTTATGACTTTAGTTACCTTGCTGATTCAGCTTAATAATACAAAATATACTCTATGTGCTCATTAGTGGACCTATACAATAGGTCCTTGTAGGATTAAAGGCAGTTATACTACATACTATAGACTGGTATAGACCTACTAGTAAACTCACTAGTAGAAGGATTATACTACAGGCCTTTGTAGGAATATTTTAAAAATAAGATAAAGCTTTAATGTTAGATCTAAAAGGCATATGATCTATACCAAATTCCCTAATATTACAGGAATAAGGGAGATCAAATCTGCAAAAAAAATAGCTATAAACGTAAATACTTACTACTGGACTTATCACAGACTACCATAGATCAAATATAAATAGTCCCAGACCTGCTGTAAATCCCTGCATTGAGGATTTAGGAATCAAAATACCACAAAGTATGGTATGGTCATTATTTAAAGTTAATATTGAGCACCGCAGACACATTATTAGTCTCTGTAGATAGGTTATTGGACCATTATAGTGATTTTCATTGGGGTTTTCAAGGCCAGAACTCACCCGAGTCTATAAACAACGCTGCAGCCTGCTTCCAAATACATCATCCGGACCTAAATCCTCCTCATTAGAAGCTGTGGCATAAACAACTGTTCTAACAAGGCCCCTGGATCAGGTCACACTAATTAACCAGCACCATCGACCGACAATTCCCTCATTATCCTCCCTCTCATCTGATCGCATATAGGCCGTCAAGACGGCTAACGATCAACAGACTAATTAATCAGCTGATGAGGTGCAAGTGAAGCTCCGGGTTCCCTCTTCATTTGCGAGACACATGGGAGCTAATTAGTTAAATTATTAATGCATCTAATTAAATAGTTTCTCTGGGTAATCATGGTTACTGTCTCGTCCTGCATCGGCTGCGGTGATGAATGGATCCGCAGTGCAATAGACCCCTCTTGTCCTTTATTTTGACATGCATAAAGTCCAATGCAACGGCTGGCCCAGGCTAAACATTACAGGCTATTCACAGGCCCCGGACTCCATTAGACTAATTGCTCTAAAAGAAGTCTGTGGCTGACATTAAAGGTGAGCTTTGACGAGGGCTTTAATTAGCAGTCTGTGAAAATACAAATAGGAAGCCTTTTTGGCCATCTGCCGCTGGCTTGCCTTCGCCGTCATGTCTTCAGTGTGAAAAGGGCAGAGACAAATTTAGGCTTTGTTTTGTGGAAGGGCTGTTTGTCAGATATAATGACACGACAGGCCGGGTCACCGGGAGCACGTTTCATACAGTAACAGCTGAATTTAGAGGAGGAAATACAAGCAAAACTGCAGCAATCTGCGGCGGCGAGGCCACATGGTTTTTGCATATGAAACCACAGCCTGCTACTTCTTGTCAGACTCGAAGGCGGAAAGCAGCAGCATTTATTTAGACTTAGAACCCATTTTCTCTATATATATATATACACAATATATATTCAGTTTTTTTCTTTTCCCAATGCAATTTTTAGGGTGTCAAACATATCCTAATCCTGGCTAAAGAGACGTCAATGAAAAGACATGGATGTGACACTAAGGTTTGTGAAAGTTCTTGCGATTATTTTCTGGATTCTCTCCTGAGAGTTCTATTTCTTTAGCCAGACTAGCGGCATATGGCTGTATGGACGGCAATGGCAGGCACTCTATCATCTGTCGCTCTGGTTCAAACTGAAATATCTCAACGGATTACCAAGAAAGTTTGAACAGACATTCATGGTGCCCAGATGATGAATTGTGCCGACTTTGGTGACCCCTTGACATCTCCTCTAGCACCACCATCTGGTAAAGATTTTAATTTATCCAGTACTTTGGTTTTAAGACAAAACTAATGAAATTCCCACCGGCCTCAGTTAGCACTTTGTGTTCAGTGCTAATTTGCAAATGTTCATTACTGACCTTGAAACAGCAGTTGAAATGACTGTAAATTCACATCACAAATACCGCAAGGTGTTCATTTATTTTATTGAAGATATTTTACATTCTGGACAGAAAGGCACCAAATGGATCCCTCTAAAAGGAAATGAACGGAGGTTTCATAACCCCATCTGGAAGAATGGAAAGATGAGCAAAACACAAAGGAACAAAACACTTTCTTACAACAGAAACATTTTCTTATTAGCTTCACGAGCGAGTCGTTTACCAGGGAGGCTTGTGATAGAGCTGCACCTGAACTCCCAAGAAGGTTGACCACTGGGGAGAAGATCATTTACTCTGATCAGTGGACTGGCTGGGAAAATCTGGGGAAGAAAGTCGAGTGTTTACATGTGCTGTGGTGCCTTTGAGCGAAGCATGGCTTTTTCTTTGTGGTTGTATTGGGCGGGTTTCCAGTTCTACATGTGCAAGGGTGTGTGTGTGTGTGTGTGTGTGTGTGTGTGTACGTGTGTGTGTGTGGTCGCCTAAAATTTTGCAGTAGGGGCTTTTGACCGGAAGGTCACTAGTTTGAAAGGATAATGCTGAGTTGATGTCATATGGGATGGTGTTTGTGTCATCAGACACAGCTTGTATGACTGCAGAGTTGGTCATGTTAGGGTTAAAAATAGTCTGCACCGATAATATAACCATATCCATTAAATCTTAGTTTAAATATGTTGAACCAAAGACTTTGCCATGTTCGTAAGAGGTTCACAGTTGTAATTATGGCTTATGATGTTGAGGTGAACGTGACTTACAAGTCAGCAGCTGATAATTATGGTAACTCCAATAACACATGAACGTGCCATAAATCATTACCACCACTGAGGCATCCTTGACCATAGCTCTTAAGGTGTCAGTATGCTTCAACTAAAGTGCGTGCTGGATGGTTGAACAGCATCTGAAACCCCCAGGCCATTAGGGGGCCCCCCCGAGGGCTGACAAACTTTACTCCACAGCAATGTCTCAAAATGGGGCAACCGCAGTGACCACAAACCCCTCCCCCTTTAGACAACCAGTGGACGATTTGCAATGACATCTCATTTGGAAACCTCCCTAAAGGGGCCCCATGTCATTCTCCAAGCTTACGTGATTTATTTATTTATTTATATTTGCATGAACTCTGCAGGTTACTGGTTTTTAATGTTATTAATTAATATTTTGAAAATTCTACTAACGTGAACATTTGAAATTTTAAAAAAGCATTTAGATTTGGCACATTTTTTGTTGGTGTCACATTATTTATTTAATGACTGGAGGAACCCCCTGGAACAGACTCTAGAATCGCCCTGAATCACCTGAAGAAGAAAGCATTGCTCTCAGCGAAGTCTCCCTCGATAAATAACGTTTTTAAAAAACTGTGTGAGCCAGAAGGAGGCTACTAGCTTGTTTTATGCATAAGGGAACGTTGTATGTGTGCAACCAGCTGAGTTACATCTTTCACTGCTTGCATTGAAGGACAACAATGGTAGCCGTGCAAGACAAAAGAGCAGGACAGCAGCAACATTATGGTTGCTTGTCTGTTTTTTACCGTGATTACTATCTGCCTCATCAACACCTGTCGTGGCTTTACAGTTAACCTCACTCTCTGGCAACATGGTGTCTCATAATAAGCAGCTCAACGGCATGAACAGCACGTGCTAATGTAAAGTTCACCACAGTGTGTTAACTGAAAGAAACTGAAGATAAACTTAACAGTTGGTATCTCAGTCAATGTTGTTGTGGTTAGTAAAAATATCTGCAATCGGTTTCTTTGAATCACATGGTTGATAAAGAGAAGTAGAGCTTTGAAGATGAGCATCGTCAATCCACATTTTATATAACTTCCACACTACGGATCATTACCCAAAATGAGTTCAATACTTTTTAAATCTTGTTTAGAATGGACTCCCCTTGTCTATCTCAAGTGGGTCTCAGGACGCTCATGGACACAATGTACAAATCCTTACAATTCATTTTTTTTACCTGTAAGTCATTTTTTCCCCCTAAACTTCAAAAACATGCCACATTGTCTGTATCGTCCTTTTCACGGCTCGTATTTTGGAAAGCATCTTTGGCACGTCTCCCCTGCTGCACTTGAATGCGGTGGCCCTTGATCTGTCAGCCTCACACTTGGCAAGAGGTCTTCAAATACACTTGGGCAAGCACAAACCTTTCAAGGACTGGAACACAAAGTAATGTGATACGGCTCTTGACACCTTCTGTATGTGAATGAACCCGGCCTCCAGAGCTTCTCCATGAGCCCCAAAAGGCCAAAATGTGTGGTGATTGTGAATCAATGCTGCTATACACCTGTAAACATTGTTTTTATAAACTATAACTGTTGGAAAATTGGTACATTGCAGTAACTACAGTGTTAAATGTGTGTTCAACACTGGTCCTCGGTGTTAGCGTGATGCCAGGAGGAGACGTCACATTTAGTGAGCCTCTGTAACTCAATGCAATCTCTCATTCAGCATTTATTTCATTAGTTGTCCTGTAAACATTAAGTGTGTTCCTGGGCTCTACTTTCCATTTATTCTAAGACAAATTGCCGTCCACTACAGCACTGGATATTTGAAATTGGAATCTTTGTGATTTTAACAAAGGTAAAGGATTACTTTGTGAGCACAGAGAAAACTACAGTTCCCAGGAAAGGTGTATTAATAATACAATACTTCTAAAGTCGCTTATCAAATTGTTTTAGTTACAATCTCTGCATTATATATCGTCCACAGGGTTCAGTCCTCTCTGTGCTGCAGACCTCGACTCGCTCATGGACTCCTGTGATGGCCTAGCGCTCATGGGAAATAGTGTTCGCTAAAGGCCGCTAAAAACATAAACATTGCAGCAACAAGATTAGATGTGAGATTTTCAAACAACTACCATCCTTATCTAGACATATGTGGTGTGACACCCCTCCCAATGTCTATGAGGCGGACCCTTTACACGGCAGACATTTTGACCCGTCAATGCAGGAGAAGCACAGGTGTCAGCAATAACATTAACAAGTGTCGCGTGAGCATGCGCAATACCCGTCCGCAGCCCTGGACCCGGCTCTCTTTAATGGAATGCAGCCGTCATTAATGTTATTAAATCCACCTGTGGTTTTCCTGCATTGACAAGTCAAAATGTCTGCTGTGAAAAGGGCCGTCAGCTGATCTAGTTCACCTGGGCCTTCCAGGTTATAAAAGCTGTCCCCATGTGCTCACGCTGTCTGTCTCCCTACAGCTGTCGTCCACCCTACAGCCGCTTCTTCTGGTGTGCAACGCACACCACACCCCATCCCCCATCCCATATTTAGTTTTAATAAATGACTCTTATTTTAAGTATAACCTTTGCATGGACTCCCTTCTCGTCACCTTCCTTGAGCCTGTTTGTGTCGGTAACAAGCCACACGACGTACTGCTGAGAAACGTTACGTTGGCAGCCTTGGAACATCATGTTGGCCTTCAAATATTTGGTGTAACGTGTCAGCAGAATGTGACGTAACGTTTAATTACGTGTCAGGTGGCACTAGACAAACACTGCCATACTCTATCTATAAAAAGCTTAGCTCCTTTGTTTTTTTCCCCCCCGGTTTCAACTATATTTGAGACCCAAATTTTCACTTTCCTTTTTCACTCTTGCGTAAAGTCAGCTAACAAGAAGAGCTTTAGAGAGCGTGTCTGTGATATCGAGATCTTTATATGATTCACTTCATTTTTTGCAGAGTTTTGGCAGCATCACTGCAAGAAGACACCATCATCTTCCAAAGCAGCATTCAGTGCACAGACAGCAGGACATCACATTTAGTGTAACAGGAGACTGCAGGACACTGAGGAGACCACGTGCAATTCATATAACATATGAAAAGGATTACATGCGATTCCTTCCACAACACATCTCTCAAAAAAAAAGCTGCTTCACATTCATTCGGTGTTTAATAAATCCAGATGATCCAGATGTAACTCATCAAAAACGTGTTCTCGTGACACTCACTAAATTCCACAAAATTAAAGTAGGAATTTTTGCTTCTAGGAGGCATCGTGCTTTTCACTGTGGGTATCTTGTTTTACAAACCATCTCTTCAGATATGTGTGTGTGTGTGTGTATATATATATATATATATATATATACATCCTGCAAGCAATCATTGTGTGTACTCATGCAGGATGACACACAGTGCATGGCAAAAAAATGTCCCCTCGAGCAATTCAAACTGGCTCGTGTTCAGATCGACTTGTTTTCCATGAGATTATAGGGGGGAGACCTATGTTTCAGTTAAAATAATTCCACCTGTATCTCTTTTTTTTTAGTTGATTTGAATTGGAAACAAACTTATTTTACCACATTGGCTCCACATTTTTGAAGGAGAATGAGATTTTCAGTCAGCGCTAGACTAAACAACTTTAACCAGTGTTTATTTTTGCAGTCAGGATTGCAGCCGCAGACAAGGGGATGCTGAGAAGCGAGTGACGTGCCATCTGATGTTGTGGGCAAACTTTTCCTGCTCTAACTGTGGATCCATTTCAGCGGAGGTTGAAGTGTTTGGACGCCATCCAATCCCCTGTCAGTCTGACTAAGCTGCAGAGTTTTAGATTGGAGTGGGGATGTGCTCACCAGCTGTGAGATTAAGGGGAACTGATCGATGGCCTTTCTGATTGGCTCTCGCGGTGTCCCAGCAGCATCCAACCCCCTCGGTTCGGATGATTGTCCTCAGCCGAGCCAAAACCAATTCTTCCTCCACACAGGGGCCAAATAAGATCACTGACCTGAAGCTACGAGGCCACGCTTGGAGTTTCTGCCTCCATCCGTCAGCTCTACTCATCTCTCTGAAGAAAATGAGACAGACAGAGAAGAAGAAGAAGAAGATGAAGGGGGAGGAAGATGAAGAGATGGAGTTTAAGTGAAGAGCTTTATTGCACCATCACAGATTCACCCTTTCCTTGTTTTACTTAATGTGTATTTTCCCGACATCGTTGTTATTAAGTGCTAATGCCAGCGGTGTTTCTGCGCTGCGCTCTCCAGAAATTACCTGTCATTCAAACTCGGTGGGTGGCACTTTAATGTCTTTTTTCTTTTCCTCTTAGATTTTCCTGCTGAGTCTCTGTAGGTGGAGCTCTTTTCTTTTTTATGTTCGGCAGCTGCCGGCAACTGCATAGCTCCTCTGTCTATTCAAAGCAAACTGCTGCTGTTGTAGCTGCTGCTGCTGGAAATGTAACATGCTTGACTTCCCTTACATTGCGTGTAGAAATGTTTGAAATCTAAAAATATTTTTTAAAAAGGGCTTTACAAATAAAAACCCATGCAAGATAGTATAAGCAGCACATGAAAGCATGCCTCCGTGTGTTTAAATGTGTGCCTGTGTGTGAGTGTTAGGAGGATGGATGGCGCTGAATAAAGTGTTTGCTTCATCTGCTGATTCCAAACAACTGCCAAAAGGACTCCTGCAGAGACCCCATTTGCCACCTGTGCTGCGATGATGAGTATGATGATGATGAACATGTGGAGGCTGCAGTACTTCCTGTCTGCTCTTCACCAAATATACCCCGCATTCGGATGCGTGTGAAAGAGGCACTGAGCAATCTGAAGAGACTTTTTTAT
The DNA here is from genome assembly GCA_036023855.1 of Gadopsis marmoratus. Lineage (NCBI taxonomy): Eukaryota > Metazoa > Chordata > Actinopteri > Centrarchiformes > Percichthyidae > Gadopsis > Gadopsis marmoratus. The sequence goes on from JAVQJF010070420.1 coordinate 110,089, forward strand.
TTTCAAAAGCGCAAAATTAATTCACCCGCATGAGCTGCCAGATTTCATTTTGTCGCCGTCCATCTGCATGGGAAAGTAGAAGTAGTTCATTGAAGCATAAAAGCTTAAAGGCAGCAAACCTCTAATGTCACAAACATCTAAGAGAATACTAAAATCTGAAAATCTGTCTAAACAGAAGTGAGAGAGCGAATCAGGCCTGGAGATACCTGAGAATAATTTGAATCACAGGAAAGCTGGACAGACTACCGACTCAGTGGCTCAATGCTAAAGAATTTAGGAAAATGTTTGGAGTAGAAGTTGATTGCTCTCTGGACAAAATTCCAGATAAACTCAAATACGTTTTGGTGCTAGCAAAAAAGGAATAACCCCGGAAATGGCTGCAGGAAAACTCTCCAACAAAGGATGACTGGATTGCAATTCAGAGAAAATGACCTTTACCGTACCTTACTATTATCAATATGTGAAATTCTGGGGAAAAAAACGCTGAGTTCTTGTGAGTGGCTATAAAAATGTAACATGTAACCACATAGCCTGAAACACCAAAATGTCTGTTTTACAATCAGAAACAGATTTCAAAGTTTACTTTCGAGGAGTTTATAAAACTACTTCAAATTAAGAATAAAAAAAAATCTCCATTTTTGTTTTACATTTCACATACATGTAGTTTTCTGAAAGATTATTTTTTTTAAAAATGTAAATGCTTTTAAAGATACTGAAAATGATACAGATGCTGGATAGTGTAACTTTTACCTGTGTCTGTTCTTAGCCTAGTTATACCCTTATTTTAGCATTATTTTCTGTTTTATAATGTTCTTATGGTTTTTTTATGCTGCTCTCTTGGCCAGGTCTCCCTTCCCAGCCTCAGTGAAACTTACCTGAAAAATTAAAGATTAATTTAAATAAGAGAAGACAAAGAAATACATCTTGAACCCTGAGGAACCCCTCAGTTTCTCTTTAAGTGTACATACAGTTGTCAACTCAATTAAAAATCAAACCTGTATAAATGAGTATTGAATGCAAATGCTTCCCTACAGGTCACAAAGGGTCAGTGATTAGGTTTCCCTTTAATTTGCCACTTGTCTGTATCTGAGACTTAGATTCATTGCTCACTGTCATGTATCTCTATAATTTGAATTGATTCAGTGTGTAAGGCCAGGTCCCCTGAGCAGGAAGTCATTAAACATACAGGGGAAAGCAGAGCACATCAATATGATGGTTTGATAACTGTGCTGCCATCTAGTGGATACTACAGGAACATTTCTTTGTTTTGGAGGATCAAAATTCAGTATAATAACGGTGCATTTCTCACTTCTCCTGCCTCCAAACCAGCTATTTTTAGCAGTCACACACAGGAAATTCCTCTTTTGAGAGAAATGCCTCGTCTCGCAGTCATTTAATTAAAGGTTCAGCTCAAAGCGAAACAGCAGCCCCTCTGAGCAACTAAAGCAGGCATCTTATTAAGCAATGTGTAACTTTAATTTCCTCTGGAACAGCCGATGTATTTACAGTACATACAAATCGGCCATTCATCCACAAAACCTGCACACGTGGACTTGTTTTTCACCATGTGTGGCACATTCTTTCTTCACAGCATCGCAGTGACGTAACTGGATTTAAGAAGAACAACACAGTATTGAATTAGTTCATGCCCTTAATTGGTATATGTTAGCGTGTATATACATATATATATATATATATAATATAATATTTCATAAAGTTTGAAAGCCTTGAGTTCACATTCAAGATATTTTTCAATCCCTCAGATTCTGTGAAAAGACTGTAAAATAATAGCATAATTTCCAAACTTACCAATTAATATAAACACAATATAAAACGGTTACATACGCTATTTGTGAATTAATTTAAATGATGGCTTTATTCATGGCTACCATATGGCCATATTACAATCAATCATAGCATCACTATGATAAAATAATAATAATATCTTTATAATGTTCATTAAAGTGTCAGTAAAAGGCATAGAAGCTGGCTTTTTGCCTCAGACAATGCTGAACTGAAGAGACAGTTTTTTTCCCCACATTACAACGCAGAAAGGCAGTTTAACAGTAACAGCTGCTTCAGACCGATGACAGCGAGGTGCTTAGTCACAGCCAACAGCAGGGACCGTTAGTAACCACCGGGTTCACAGTGTGAGTGCAGAGATTAGGGCGATTCGTGGGAGACTGTGGTGGAGAAGAGTTGAGCAGCAGCTCATCAGGCTTTCCATTCCTCCACGTTGTGATGATTTCGTTTAATGATAAACAGCTGACCAGTCTGATGGGTTAAAGATCGAGGAGAAGCTGATTACAGCCAATAAAAACGCGCATACAGGTTTCATCTGAAAAACAATAACAGAGATCAGGCTTAGAAAAGCTTCTTTTTTTCCCTTTTTGTTTTTGAGTGTCTGCTGTAACGAACTGTGTCTGGATCAAAACATGCCAAGTAGTGAAAGTTGGCTCTGGATGATTGGTTACATTCCTAGTCTTGATGACGTGGCCTTTGATAACATATTTACTGACTTCAGTCATAACGTTGATAGTTTTAGGCCATAATTATTCAAAGGTCTGCTACAACGGACTGAAGACAATCGAGGTTCATATAGGTTCATATAGGTTGACCCTATGTCAGCATTGATGTGATTTTTTTATAACAGTACATTCGCATCATTTAGTTTACAGCTCAAAGTGTGCAGTGCCTCTTTCATCACTGTATCTGAGAAATGCGGCTTGTTTTGTGAAAGGCCCATTCACACACATGGTACCCCTGTTGTTTGGACGCCGCTTGAGTTGATATTTCCCCCACAGTTTTGTTTCACCTGGGCGGCTTATTGGTACATGTAATTTAACGAGCTCACATAATCAGCAGCATTCTAAGAATAGGTGAAACATTGTGTGTATCTTAAATCTTTTAAGTTTCTGCCCCTCCAGGAAACCTGTTCCCAACCACGTGGGGCAAACGTGTGCAGAAAGAATATTTTTATTCCGACCAGAGAAAAACAATCGGATTAAGCATTTACATGGTTATTAGGTGCTAATATTAACGTTTTATAAAAGGTTTACACCAGCCCTCTCAACTTTGATTGTAAAATCCTTCCGATCGGGTCAGTCTCTTCCAATTGAAGTGGTCACATGGGGCATATTTATTCCGAATGGGCTGTTATTCCCATTATTAGTGGAATATTAGGGTCCATGCAAATACAGCTACTGAAACATTTTGATCAATGCTGGTTTAGTCCACTGGTTCCCAACGTTTTAAACTTGCGACCCCTGGAAACTGAGCAACTTCTACTTGGTTATCTATACAAGCTGTGACCGGTTCAACCTAGTATGGATTTTTTTTTGTTTGCTTTACATTTGAATATAAGAGAAAAGTCTGAATTAAAACATCAGTTTATTTTTATGCTTCCTGTCCTGGTAATCATCCTGCAACCTCTTCTTAGGGACCCGACCCTCAGGTTGGAAACCAATAACCTGCTTTGCTTTGATCACATGATAACACAATAGGTCCTTTCTAAAAAGCTGTCTTAGCCCAAAGCAGAGAAATATATCCTAGACAAACAAGGAAACTTGGCAAAGATGTATACAAGACTGATGTTTGTCTGTAACTGTCGTATAGTCTCACACCCACAGACACCATCCAAACTTTCCCACCAACCATCCATGTTGCTCACAATGTGAACGCAGGGTTAAGTTTTCAGACCCAGCTTGTGACCTTGTGGCCGGTTCCCTTTGACACAACATCCTGGTTCCTCCAGCCGATCAGCCGCCGCAACCTTCACACTGACTTCCTCCTCTTGCCAAACACATTGTTGATGAGCTTGGCCATAGACTTGGAGCCGCTGTAGCGTCGTCGGTCGGCCCTGTACTTGAGGTGCTCCATCACCTGCCGGATGAGTTGAGTGAAGAGGTTGGCGATGTCCTGGTAGCTCTCGGCTGCCGAGACCTCCTGGAAGTGACAGCGGTTCTCCTGAGCCAGGCAGCGGCCCTCGTCCTCGCGCACCTGCCGGGCGTGACACAGGTCCTGCTTGTTGCCCAGCAGACACACGGGGACGTCGCCCATCTCCCTGAAGCAGAGACGTGTTGGTGTTTATTTTAAACCTCTCCAACCCTGCTGGAGCCGAGCTTTGCTCAAAGTCCCAGAACTTTACTTTAGTTTGGAGTCAAGATCCAAAAGTTTAAAAACACATTAAATGTAATTCTGAACTCTGGCCAAATGTGTAAAATGATGCTCAAATCATCTAGAATATTTCCATTCAATGTGACAATGCAGCCATAAAAACCTTAAAATCTTACAAATCTTAATTGCTCTATAGCTTCAATTAAGTGTTGGGGAAAATATATATTAAAAAACTATATAAACATTTTTACCATTGCATATTTTAACTTTAATGCTTCATTTAGTAGATACTCGTCTTGTGTATAGAATTCTAGTTTTAGTTTACTTCTCTTATTTAGAGTGCTGGAAGTAGAAATACTCTGTTACAATAAAAAGTATTAGAATCAAAATATAGTTAAAGTACCTAAACTTGATCAATAGGCTTGAGTCAAAGATGGCTGCAACTCCACCTCCTCTTCCTGAGCCTCGAGGAATGTGAGTATTAATGTGACTTGGGGGGGTGGATTAATTTAGGATAACATATTCATCATGACACATCCAGGTTTCAGTAAGACAAAATAAATCAATATCATAGTCTGATATTAGATCGTTAACTAGTACAGCTTTAGATGACAGAGATCTGATGTTTGATTGTCCACATTTAATTCTCCTATTTTGTTGTACTGTTGCGTTGGTGGGCTTAATTTTTATTAGGTTTTTATGTATAGCTCCTCTTCGGTTTACTTTGATTTAATGAATTTAAGTGGTGGGGGGGGGGGGGGCAGACACCCTCTCTATTGAGTTTAGGCTGGGTAACTACGGAAGCACAGAGAAGCGTGCAGGACTGCAACTCTGCCTCCCTCTGAGCTATGTAAATAAAACTGAACTGAACTGAATTAACCTTGCAGCGTCGAAGCGTTTCTGGAAATAGTTTGGAATATCAGGCCAACAGCTGCTCTGAGCCACCACATCTCAACTTTCTAAAACCCAGTGGTGGCTTGTTGAACGGGGAGGTTCTGACCCTTTGCAGTTGCTTATGCGCGCCTCCCGAATCTGCCGCAGAATGTTCTTGGCGTTGGTGAAGGACGTGCGGTCACTGATGTTGTACACCACCACAAAGCCGTCTGCCCAGTCCACCGGCTCCTCCAGTATACACCTGGCCTCCGAGTTCTGCCAAGAGCACACAGAGAGGTGATTTTAGCTTTGAGAAATGACATTCTAGAAAGCTAATCAAGGTTGAATTTCTCACAGTACTTATTACACCTTATTCTATATATACAGTACGTATGCATTACTGAGCTAAGTTGCTGCTGTTCTTGTTTCCCTGAACAACAGCAGCGTGCAGAGCGAGAATAGTACAACATGCTTTAGTGACCTTGAGAAAAAATAAACAGTGTAGGAAGGACAAGGGGCACCTCTGAGCCCTCAAATAGCAATGCCTCAGCACTGTAAAAACTCACTTAACCCATTCTCTTTATTGACTCCAAAGTTTCTTCATGCAGCTCAGGTCAGAAGGGCAGGACGTCGACTCAGTCCTTCTTATGAAAGGGTGGCGTTACAGTGGGTTTAACAGACAAAGACAGTGACCTTCTGCTGAACCGAGGGGTATTCCAATAAAATACTAGCTGTGCTGTAAAAGGCCTCTCAGGTCTTCGGTCTTGTTGAAAGGGGACAAAGCAGGTTATGCGTATTTTTTCTTCAGAAAGACAGCCATTGGCACACATCGCCTCGGGACACTCTCACTTCCCCCTTTGGATTCCCAAGTTTAAGTGTTGTACGGATCGAACACCTTTTTGATTAACCAGAAACAGAAATCTCGCTCAAGAAAAGGTCTCGCTCTGAAATCTCGCGAGAGGTTGAGTTGTTCTTTTTAAGTTAAGTTGCTCTTTAATAACACGGCCATCTCTGTAGGGATCTTTTCCATAATGTTGTCAGACACTTAGAATAATAATCTGAGCCTGTCAGCTGACAAAGGGACAGATTTTAACAGGCGCGGTTGCCCACAAGGAGGCGATCTACTGGACCAATTCCACAACATTTTGCACCTATTAGTCATTTAGACCACAAAATATGTAAAGATAGAGCCCAGGTATAAAAACACTGGCGTTTCCCTTTAAGTTTCATAGTGTTTTTTCTTGAAAAGACATCAGATTCTCATTTGTTTAACTTTTCCGTCTGATATGTGACGAGGCAAAAGAACAAAACAGCGTTATGGGTAGATTTCCAGTCCACCTGACGAAACGTAGGCAGAAACCAGAGAACTCAAAACAGCAGAGTTTGGAGTCCTACTGCAGCTTCTCTGCTTTTCTATTGGCACAAAAAAGTTCTGAAGAAAATATATACACGGTTAACTATCCAAACGTTATGCTCAGTTAACAATATTGGGACTGTTGTTGTTGTGTGTTGTACCTGAGAACAGGGGTCAAAAACCTCCAGATTCAGCTGCCTGCCATCGACTGACAGTCTTTTATGGTACAGGGAATCTGCAGCAAGGGTTAGAAAACAGTAATAAGACAGTAATATTAATAGTTTCAACTATTGACTGATGGTAGAAGTCTACAAAAATCTCAATTATTTTAATCGCACGTCTGTCTTTCTGTCTGTTTGTTGTTGCCATTCTGCTCTCCTTGTTTAATTTTGAAGTCTTGAGTTTGACTTTGTTTATCTTTTGGGATTTAAAGCTGCACTAATCAGTGATTTTGTATTAACAATGGATTTAATCACTATGTGCAATGTGAAAGGTGTCTCTTGAAGGTGTCCCCTCATCTCTACAGAGCGTTTTAGCGTCTTTCAGCACATTGTTTTGGTTCTCCGGCCCCCAACTTTACTGTTTTGGTTCATTCTCACTATTATCAAAGAGCATTTAGCAGCTAAATAGCCAGATATTTCCCTCAGGAACTGAGAATAAATTATGCTAATGCTGCTTCGTTGTTGTTTGCTGTTTGCTAAAACATTTAAAAAGGTGATAATATGTCAGTGATGTATTTGCAGCTTGTTGCACTCTCGACCACCTGGAAAACAAATGAATTAATACAGATTTAATTTGATCAGATGTGTGAACCCATGAACTAGTGGTAGATTTTAATTATGCTGTAGGTCTACTAGGTTGTCGGTCTCCATCTGGATGCTTAGGTGAGATGTAAGCACCACTAAGTGACAACATAGCAACATACAATGATGTGATGGTGATTCTCCTGGACCAAAACCGAACCCCCATCAAACCGCAACCATCAACAAATCTGGAAACACTCACTGGCGTTTGAGGCATATTCGCCGATGAAGCGCCTGGTCAGGAACCGCACGAGGACAGCTGCAGGAAACAGACGAAATGAAAAACAACAAAATGACTCATGGCATCATTGCACTCTCATTCCTCACAGGTGGCAGCAGTGGAGGGGAAATTACCCTCGTTCACTCCTGCAGGGTCAACACGGTGCCAACGCTCTCTGTGATTGGAGCGATGAAACAGTAGCCTCACGTGAAAGAGGTTGCATGACTTTTCTGGAAGGCCTGTGTGCATATTTGGCAGGCTTAATGATTATATTTCCCCTCTCTGCTTCACCTCCAGACTGCGAGACCCGTTTTGGTCCCGCAGACAATCAGTTTCAATTAAGGGCTGAAGTTTGAATTTCTGAACTCTGGAAGCCCGTTGCTGATTGTGGTCACGGGCCTCGGCAGGGGTTCTACTTAGGTTACAGGGACACATAAATATGGCCCAACGAGTCGCTCATGCACAAGGACTTTAAGAGACGATTCTTTTGGAGCAAATCAATGAGACATTTAGAAACGTGCACCGAAAGCAACAAGGAGAACAGGAAAGAGAAGAAAAACATAATAAATGGACACGCATGCACGTCTAGCCTCCAGGGGATACATCAGCTCCACAGTAACAGCAAGAGAATGGAGGCGTCCCATTGTTTCATGAAGCCTGAACACAGCGCAGAGCCAGTCAGCCTTAACCAGCACCACAGAGACTTAATACTGATGTATGCAACATGGGTCATATAACCTAAAACCTTCTCTGCCCCACCAGCATTTTTCACAGCAGTTTAAAAATAAAATCCGGGAATGTGTTTGAAACGGTTGGAAGTCTTGGAAAATAAGCTGGCGGAGTTGAAGTTGCTCAGCCCAAAACTCGGATATAGCACCAACGGTCTGAAATGTTACCAAGTAACTCCAGACAACGTCAAACCTTTCAGCTGACCATCACCACTGACACACATTCCAAAAATCAATCCACACATCAATACGTTAAGAGAATGGTAGGAAAATAAATAGAAACGTAACCCATTCAACACGAATTATTAGCTAATTATCGACGTCTGTTAGCAACTAATAGACGTTGATGTGCTCCAGTTGCTGTTTGAGCTGTATCAACATGTCTGACTGGAAAAATAGTAACCCAGAACAAATCTGTGGAGATTCTGGAAGAATTGCTTCCATTTTGTTAGAACATGCACATCCTGTCATATTTGTCCTGAATAAAAGAAGGTTAAAAAAGCCTCCAGAGCAGACGCCATGGCGCCATGTCACCGTACTTGAGAGTTAGTGAAATATCTCAGCTTATATTAAAACAACTATACACTAACTTGAGCTTTAACAAGACCAGCTCATGTTTGGTTTTTGGTATGTTCAATGCGGTTCAGGGTTCGCCTGTAACATTTTCCCTAAAACATTCATACACAATGAGACTTTGAACGTGAGCTGTTTCCATTAACGTCTGCAATTCAACATACAACCTCTGATAAAACTAAATCCAAGAAATGACGGCCGGGATTTTAGAAAACACAGACCTAATTAATGTGTAAGTCATCATATTTAATATTTGTTTAACCCACCTCAGAAGAGAGTGCGTCATTACATCAAAACAAAGAGGGAGGTTATATACTGTAAGCAGAGAATCACTGACCTTCAGTTTAAATTTAATTTGAATGTCTTGTCGGGAAACCAAGCAGGTTAACTCAGGTAGAGTTGAAAGGTTTAGTCAAGTAATCGATGAGTCGATCACTAAAAAGGTCATTTGCAACCATTTTGAAAATCGATTTTGGGAAACACACAAAAGTGCCAAACATTCTCTGGTTTCATCTTCTCCAATGTAAGAATATGCTGCTTTTCTCAGATTCATATAATTGTACATTGAATATCTGTGGGGGTTTTTGGACTGTTGACTGAACAAAGTAATAATTCAACATGCCACCTTGTACTTTGGGAACTTCTCTAATTTGTGATGTTATGTTGACCAAACAATTACTTAATTAATGGTGAAAAATGACAATAGCCTAATCCTTAGTGGCAGCTTTGATCTCAGGTGTGATGCATTCTGGCTTTTCAGGCTTTTCAGGCTATTCCAGCAGGTCCGGAGACATTATTTGAAAGATCAACATGAAATGTAGTAAATAAGGCTTCTTTTCTGGTAGCTTGCTGTACTTACATACCACCTGTTTATGTATTTGTAGTCAAACAAAGCCTGAAACTGTTTCAACATACTGTATAAAGGAGATTTCCAAGCCTGAAAACCGAAACTGCGATTTATTATTCACCAAAAATCCACACAACAAACAGCACATATTTAAATGGCATCAGTACAGAGATGTTGACTGAAGAACCACAAATCACTTCCAGCCTCTCACCTGATTTCCCAGCCCCCTGGCTTCCCAGCAGGGCCAGCTTGATGTCGTTCATGCCTCAGCTCTGTGTTGTGTCTGGTATCTGGGTTAGCGTCGGCACACTAAATGCTCCTTACAGTCCAGGCTGCACGGGAGTACAGGACTGACCCCCACTCTCTTCCTCTTCAAAGGGCTGTTTCACTTTTTAAAACCGGAGGGAGAGGAGACGGGGGGGAAAACAAGCACCCACTTCTTCTCTCTCCGCCTGTCCGTGTGCCAAGCCCTCTTTTACTCTCTAACACCTCTGTTTTCTCTCTCTCTCCTGTATCCAACGAAGCTCTCTCTCCCATCTCTACTCACTCTAAATTCATCTGTTTTCCTTCTTTCTATCCTCTCTTACTCCCATATATCTCTCTCTTCTGTCTCTCCGCCCTCCTACAGAGAGGTTACTTAAAGGTCATGGCTGACTAAACCTATTGTGCTTGTTCCAAGTCTGGCACTGTAACTGTAGTCCGGCTGCCATCTATGGAAACCCATTCCCACCAGGAAAAAGAAATTCAAGTACAAGGATAAAAACCCATTTTTATAGGTTTGCTTTTATGTGACGTCGTCTTTATATTGTCTATTTATTGCTTTTATTCTTTTTATTTGTATTGATCAATAATTCATTTTTATCTTGCTTTTGTTTTGCCTTCCGATTCTTTTTCTTTTAACAAGTCTTACTATTTCTGTTATATTGCTTTCTGAGTATCCTGTTATTACTTTGTCAAAGCACTTTGTAAACTCATTTTAAACTGACTTAAGATTTTCAGTATTTTCACAACTTTTCATCTGTTTATTTTTTCTGGCAGAAATGTACTTCCGTATATCATGGCTTCGTATTCAGTTAAAATCAAGAAACAAGCATTTTATATATGTCCTCAGGTGGCGGAGCTATTGTTGACCTCTCTGTGATGAGATCTGTCAATAGTGTAGTGTTTGGCTGTTCTGGCTTCAAGGAAAGTCATTTTATTTAAATTGGTCGACGTGTTTTCATGAAGGGAAGGCAGTGTGGTATGATGGGGAAAAGATTTTGATGACTTTGGTTATGTACTTTATCAACCGTACAGTCACAGCTCACCAGACTGAAGCAATATGGTAACGTTGAGGCTTTGAGTGCAGTGTAGAAGCAAAACCATGACTTGGCCAGCAATAAAAACACTGATTAGCGCATCAGTCATGCCTCTGGCATCAAACTAAATTGATTCAGATGGGCAATCCATTTTCTTCAGCTTCAGCCGCCACACAAAATGTGGCACATGCAGCCAATAAACCATCCTCCAGCAGCTTTGATTTCACAGACAGTAACATCAGCCAACAAAATGAATATTCTTTAGACTAAAACCACATTTTTTGTCCTCCCCTGACCCGCTTGCTTGCTTGTTCTGCATTTTTGGTCCAATTTCCAAGCTGGCTTCATTTGATCTTGTATCTGTGTGCATGAAAAGTCAGTGACCCTTTTCCAAAACAGTCTTAAACATTACCCCTGGACTTTAAAGAAGGCTGTCGTGACTTGGCTGCACTTGTCTTGGTGTTAACGGCATTTCACAAAAGTAATTACAGCACTGGTTTAAGCCTTAATTTTGTGATATTGTAGTCTATTTACATAGTTTTTTTATGATTATAATGGTTGGAATGAATACCCCAAAATTTACCATTTCCATTGCCAGATCCTTTCAAACATTACAAATGTAAACAAGGCTTTTGCAGCATTTTAACTCACGTGTTAGTCTTTGCATCAAGAAAGCTGTCAATCATTGTGAGAGGGAAGAAATGTTTCAAAACCTCCTTTGTTGGAGCTTGGGCCACCCTCTTGTTAACTTTAGGATCATGAGGTTATAAAATACTGTAAAACAAAACCTCTAGCGATGAAATGAAAAAAGCCCGACCACATTACGTGCATCCAATTCCATTCATATTGCACGGCTTTTGAAATGTTTACCAAATTATGCTCTTTCCATTCGATGATATTTAGATATCATATATCCTGCAAAACAGCTTGCAATGATTGGTACCAGATAACTTTACGTTTTGGGAGTTCAGATGAGGACTGAAATCGCCAACACCTCACTTAAAATCTTTGATTCTCTCATCACAACAAAGGGAAGTGTTGAGAAAAAGAGAAAATAATATTGCATATTGGGAAAATATGCAAGTTTGTCCCAATCATTGCTAATCTCATACCAGTAAAGTCCGTTTTTTTTTTTTTTATCAGCCTTGAGTGCTGAAACACTTGACCAGCACATTTGATCAAAACCAAAATATGCTCCAACGATAAAAAAAAATAAATAAATAAATTACTTTTCATCTTCCCGTTGTAATCAGGAAGAACCAGATTCCTGTGTTTCACTTCCAAGGCGAGCAGCCGGTGGAAGGCCCAGCCATCCATGGCAGCTTTTAATCAGGCAGAGAGTGAAAGATCATTATCCCTTGTGCTGATCAACTCGTGGCTGTAAAGAGGCTTTCACATGGGACGACATCATGCGCCCGCAAACCTACACACACCAAGAAACACGGTATTCTCACCAGCTGCATGCACACACATGGAACCTCGACAAATCAACATCAAAGGGCACCACGGCGCATCAACAACATCATTACGTAACGTCTGTGCGCCAGGAGTCTGTCTGGCAGGTTTCTGTTTATTCTGTGAAATTAAATTATCTACCGATGTGTGACGTGGGAAAGGTTTTGTTGGACTGGAGATTTCCTCGTGGCTGTTAGCCAAACACACATTTCACAACAAAATGGTTATTGTTGACTGAATGTCATTGAAATTAGCTGGGTTTAGTCGTTTGGGTCATTGTATATTAGCTTAGCTGTCTCAGTTTAACTTTAAAGCTTAGATTGCTTTAGTTTACTGTAGCTTAGCATCGGCTTAACTAAGTTTAGTTTTACTTGACTTAGATTAGGGATTTCGTTAGTCTATATAATAAAAGTAAAATAATAAAAAAATACAAATTTTGAAATTAACATATAAACATGACACGCAAAGTAAATTGGATGGTAAGTTTAGTAATAGTATATTAACACAACATACCGAGCTACGGTGACCCCATGCCCGGTCACACATTAGTTAGATTTGTTACATTTCTGTTATTTTACAGATAAAAACAATAACCACAACACTCTCAGATCACAACATACTCATGGTTTATTTTCGGTTATCAACGACATTAAGTTATATTGAGTTGTTTAATTCTAAAGAGGGCTCCAGGAAATGGTGGCCTTTTATGGAGGAGTGGCCAATCAGGACTGGGCGAACTACCTGCCATCCCGGGGGGGGAGATCGGAAATGTTTAAAGGATTGTTTGGGGAGATATGAGTTGTTTGAGGTAGCACTTTTGATTTCAGTTTGCCATGTTTAGTAAATGTTGCTTAAGTTAAAGACTGGCTAGATTGTTAAATAAATTAAGTTAATTAGTGTTAATTGTTTTTGTAATTCCCCCTGTGAGTCTATACTGGCCTGATCCACCAGTCTATATACTCTGCCTGGCCAAAAAAAAAAGTCACCACTTGGATTTAACTAAGCAAATAGGTAAGAGCCTCCCATTGGATAATTACTGCATGGGTGATTATGTTTCAGCTGGCAAACAAAACATCTAAGTGGATTACTGAAACTACTGAAATTGGGTAAAGAACTGTCCAACGCATTATTAAAAACTGGAAGCATAGTGGGGAACCATTATCTTCCAGGAAGAAATGTGGTGGGAAAAAAACCCCTGAATGATCGTGATCGGCGAGCACTTAAACGTTTGGTGAAATCAAATCGTAAAAAAACAACAGTATAACATTAGGGCAATGTTCACTAGTGAAAGTAGTGCTTTATGCCACAAACCCGGCAGAGGATGCGATTCTATTATTATTAAATGCAAAATGTTAAAACCTTTAATTTTGTTACAGGAAATGACAGGGCTGATTGATGAAGTGCAGAGGCAGCGGCTGTCTGACCCGAAGACATTAATTCTTCTTCTTCTTCATCTTCTTCATCTTCTTCTTCTTCTTCTTCTTCATCTTCATCTTCATCTTCATGGCTTTACAAGCAGCCAACTCTCTTTGGCACAAGAGCAGTCTCAGTTTAAACACGAAAAATTACGTGCAACATTATCTTCTATTTTTGTCAAAACAATACGTCTTTACTGAGCAAAGCTCCTCACTCCAGCTTTGGTAATAAAACCAAAAGCTCTGCTCTCAACATTGTCCAAAGAAAACATTGTCGACTTATCCAACTTCCAGACATGATCATTCAAGAAAATAGTGCTTTAATGAAAGAACTTACCAAGACTGTAAGTGAGGAAATGAGCCTGAATGGCTCTAAATAACACAAAGAATACCAACCAATCTTGGCGGGCAGCTTATTGGAGGAAGTATGCGTGTTAACCAGCTGTTCCAAACTGATGAATGTGAGATTAATGAAGAATATCAGGTGTTTAATCGTGGCTAATGCGCACCCTTGAGTTTGGTCTAAACATCAGATGTAGGTCTTATCTCAAAGGAAGACCACTGCAGCCCGAAGAGCGTCAGCCTTTTCCTCCTTTTTGTGTGATTTTGGTGATTCACACGCAGCCTTTTGATGTTCTTAAATGAAACATCTGCACATTACAACACAGGAAAGGAGAAAGAAAGAAATTTTAACATTAGCCACAGGGCTGCCGGCCCTTGAAAGCTCCCTCTCGTGTTTCTCTATGCTTTCATTCACTGGCTGACAATTTTTTAGATCCTATAGTGGACGAACACACAGATCAAAGACACCATGTAGTGTTTAAGGCCGGCTCAGAGTGGGTTTTATCAGTGGCTGCAACAGATTTTGCCCATTTGAAATTCCTTTTATTAGGTTCACGGGAGTAAAAGCACTCATGGTGCAGCTTTCTTGACAGATTATGTTTCATAGAGGAGCATCTTGGCAAGTTAAGCGCTTTCTGGCTCAAATGGCATGAAGTCTCCGAAAGCAGTCGTCACTCCATGCTCTTTCCTGTTTCACAAGTTACGCTGAGCCGACTCTCGGAGGAACAAAATGTCCTGAAACACTTTAAGAGGTGAAAACTGAAAACCACAATTAGAAACTGAGAACAGTGAGCAGACCACTGAGGACTCCAGCAGAGAAACAAAGTGCTGTCACATCTGGTAGACAAAACCAGGGTGGATCGGAGTAGATTTATTTAGAGATAACTCCAAAGAAAACGTCACAATACAGTCATTTCATGTAGTTTACAGCTCATAAAATATGTTTAAGTGTGCAGAACCTCTTTAATGTAATATTATCTTGCTCTCTGGTCAGCTTCTCATCCTGACAAAGACTGAATGACAGAATCAATCATCTGAGGGGAGGAAAAGCAACCTGGATACATATCATAGAAATGGGGAAAAAAGAAAACGCACAAATAAAAAACCTTATGTTTGAAAAGTCTCACTGTAAATACTGTAATTTCTAACCTTTGACTGTATGTGGCTCCAATATACAAACCTGCCCCCTGGTGGGGGGGTGGTGTGCAGTAACAGTAGAGAAGTACACTGATGACCAACAACAACAAACCAAAGATAATTTAGCTCTAATCCCTGTTACAAACATTTTGACTCTGTTGTAGTTATCTTCCTTCAAGCACGTCTCTCATCATCGGTTCAGGGACAGCGGATTTCTTTTCAGTGTGCGACTCTGACTGTTAACTTAAGTAATAAGAACTTTAAATGCAGCTGTTTTGTGTCTCTTTTAGTGACATATTTATTTATTACATGCACAAGGTTTACATTTGTCTTCTTATGAGGGAGGCAGGATAAGTCCTCATAGACATTAAATTTTGTTTCTGTTTTAAAATGGTTAAAGAGTATTGAAGAAGAATTGTAGTGAGTGAATGGCCACTGTACAAGGATTTATTAGACTTTTGTACAGATTACAAAGTTTTGTTCCACTTCACTCAGAAGCAACGTGCTGTGGTAAGATACAGTAGATAGAACTCATACAGCAAGTAGGAGGTTGGGGCCAAAGTTAAAAGCTGTGTCTTCTGTAAAGAATGTGTAGGTTTTTTGTTGCGTTTCACAGTTAAAATCAGATTTTCAAATAAGAAAACACAGACAATTCCTGCACAAATCAAATCAGCACTTTCACAACTGCTAGTGCAAATTCTGAGCACAGTGTCCAATCACACTTATAAAACTATAGAACATATGTGAAGTCCGTGTATTTCGACAAAACAAGTCCTGACCTTGACCTTGTTGAAATAAATGAAGGCCGAGAGAAAAATGTGCATTATGAAAACGTGGTACAAGGTTTCTCCCATGCTCATAATACCACGTATTATACCTGTATCACCTCCCACCTGCACAGCCGGCTTTGAGGTCAATTTAACCTCAGTAGTACAATGTAAGTCACATCACACAAATTAAAAAACATGCAGTGCATGTAAGTAGACTGACCTCTCGAAAAGTCGTAATTTTCACTACTTTGCGTCTTTCAGAAGATCAAAAATAACGTGATTTACATTTGACAGATTTCATTCTGTGTGTGAATGAGTGTGCGAATGGGTGAATTAGACTACTGTTAGAGCGCTTTGGGAACCGTTTCAATGGTTGAAAAGCGCTATACAAGTAAAAGTCCATCCATCCATTCCATTTACCATTCTAAGTCAGAAAACAGTATCAGTCCCTTTGAAAACATGTTTCTACCTGAAACTCTGTGGAAGTACCGGAAATGTGAATATGACTAAACCAGCTTAGTTCCCCATGGTGAGACTTCCTTCATGAAAAAATAAAAGTACAAAATGATTGTTAACGGTATTCAAAATCAACAACTGACTTTGGAATAAACGACTTCACCTCAACATGTTCTCCATTAATCAAAAGGCTTTAGGACAACAATATACAGCTCTGCATGTACTGTATAAACTAGTTACAGGTAATATTTTTTCCCACTGAACACGTATCTCTTCTTCCTGTGGTATTCCTTCCTCTTCCTGCTGAGCCACCGGAGGCGAGCTCTGTCCGTCGTGTCCTGGCTGGCCGACGGGAACGTCCGGTCAGGAAAAACCGCCTTCAGTTTGCTCAAAAAAAACACCTCAAGGTTTCGACCGGCCTGGGCCACCTCTGAGTCCGGCTGTACAGCAAAGGGAGATAATGAAGAAAAATAAAAGGTATTTTACTAGCTGCTAAAATGGCTGCGAACTCTTGCTAAAAGTCAGAGACATCGCCTGAGATTAAACATGTACTGGCACGCTGACGGACGCGGCCTGATTGGCTGTCTCTACAGAAAGAAATCAAAGTGGGGAAAGTGGTCCAGGCTATAGTGCAGGAATAATTCAATTACACTAGAAATTAGATTAAAGCGGGAAATCCACCCCAGAGCTCTCATGACATATAACTTACGTAGTTGAACGTAGCGCAGTTCTTGAACATCAGCAGGACGTCATCGACAAACTGCTCGGCAGTGAAGTAGTGGAGAGTGTTGCTCTTGTCCAGTTTCCTGCGGATCACCGACAGGTTGATGGGCCTCTTGATGATCTGGTAGTAGTTTCGGGCCTGGAGAGACATTCACACAGATTAGATCATTGCAGTAGAGATTGTTTACATCGCAGCCTGTTATGAACGTTCAGTGGAACATTTTACATATGTTCAGTACACTAAGCCCGTCTTCTCTTATGTAGGTTGAACAATTACATACTGCAATGATCACTTTGTGCCGTTTCTGAGTTTTAAATGAGGCCAGCAGTGCAGGTCTTCCCTTCATTGTTGATCAGTTATTTTAAATATGTTGCTTTGATGCATTTGAGTTATTTGTACTTTAGGGAGGAAAAGGCAATTTTTCTGGATAAAAAAAAATGACATTGTTGCAGCAGAAGAATTTTTTAACTTTCGGTTACATGAGTAATATCTGTGGTATAACAAGTGAAACAGACATGTAATGTTGAACTTGCTGTATTTTTTACAGTGTATTGTTGATATTGAACTAATGTCATTTAGTGGCGGTGTCATTTAATCCCGCGTTGGATGGGTCCAATGTTTGTCACGGCATGAAAATAAGAGTGAACTAACTACACCACACTGTAACTTTCTTACCTAAAAGCTGTCATGTAGCTATTATTTGTACAGTGTTGCACTGATACATGTTAGTCAGTCCTGTCAGTGGAACTTATTTTCATGTGATATCTATGAGATAAACATGTTAGAGTGCAGGTTTTAATGGAGATCTGTTACACTGACCAGAGGGCTGACAGGTTCATGAAAGGGAGCGCTGAGCGGGTGACAGTACAACAGCAGAGTCAGCTTCTCACACCTCTGCACAGGAAACACACACACACAGTCACTAAAAACATCTGTTCCGACACTGTATCAGAGTCTGGGAAGCTAACTATTGTTACAGAGAAAAATGAAAGTGATTTTGCTGCTGTAGAAGAAAAACAAAAGCAGTTTTGTGTTGATTTTTCATGACTGTTTCCTACCAGAACCTGCTTTTCCTGTTTTCTTTATGTTGCTTGGTTCTGTGTTGGTTCAGCCATAATCACGGGGACAATCTCAAAAGCAGTTAAGCAAAGAAATGGATACTTTTAGTAACCAAGCGGATTCTACCCTGCAGCTCACCCTCTGGTCCTGGTTGGACAGTGTGTATGGAGCTTTGACTCCCCCACAGGAGTGCATGTTCTCACAGTCGTAGGTCTCCACGGGCTCCTGGTCCGTTCTGCAGAGCGTACACACCCAGTCACCTCTGTAGGACACACGGAGCGTCTGTTATCTCATCGTTCACGGGTGATGAGATAACAGACCTGACTATTATAAATGTTGCTAGCGAAAGGTTACATACCATATACCATTATTACAGTGGATTTGTGATAATGGACCCTTCTGTTGAGGGTTGGTGTAAAGTTATGTTTGAGCTGCTTCCTTTGGAATATCTCCAAAGCAGATTCTACAAAGTCTGGACCGCCCTGTCTGAAGGAGCCTCCTGAACCTGAACTCTTGTTACCTGTGATTTACCTGCAACACAGACCATTCCCTGCAGCCTCCGGTATTATGTCCGTTGATCTGAGCTGTTCTTTGTTTGTTTGTTTGTTTGTTTATGTTACTATTGCTATTATTGTTCTTGTGGAAAAATATGAAAATCCAATAAATATACTTTTAAAAAATGCATTGATCGTCACAAAGTGCTCTGATGGTCGTCAGTGTATTTACAGCTGGTATACATAGCCTGCCTGTTGTGTGTCCATGTAGCACTTACAGAGGGAAGCTGCTGAGAGGAGGTATATGACAGGCCAGGTGGTAAACTTTGGGGCAGCGGTCACAGCAGAGCAGATCTCCTCCGTTCAGACATGCTGCACAGAAATCTTCACTCTCCATCTCCTCGGGCGCTGCTGCAGGTCCAGGCTGCTGCACGGACGCCTCCGCCTCCTCCTGTGAGCAGCAACGGTCCTCAACTTCAACGACATCCACTTCACCTTTAGTGTCAGATTCATCCTCCAGCTCCGGGGGTTGATCCTGATCTGCTTCTGCTGGTTCTGGATCCAGTTCGATCACCATCTCCACATCTGGATCCAGATAAAATGTCTCTGAGTCGGCCTTCGCGTCCGCGTCCCATTCATCGGATCCAGAATCAAACAGGATGTACGGCTGATCTGGATTAGATTCACAGTCAAAGCCTGAGTCCTGCTCTGGTTCTTCAGAGGGGGGGCTGTCGGGACAGTACGGTTCAGTCCAGCAGGTTGCTGTTTCTGGTTGGCTCAGATCAGACGACTCTGCTGGTTTAGACTGAGGTGACTCTTCTCTCACCTCCATGAGTCCACTCTGCAGGCAGAGAAAAGGAGAAAGAAAGTGATCATCATCATCAAAGGGGGCTCGTGCTAGTCCTCGACTCACATGAAAGAGGTCCAGACCTTCAGCTCTGTACCTGCTGAGGAGGATCCAAGCAGGAGGAGACGTCGTCGTCGTGGAGCTCGGCTTGTGTTTGGCACGGCAGCCGTACCAGAGACACCACAGGCTGCAGAAATGATAAAGACACCGACTGCAAGTTCAGACGCTCCAGGCTCACTACAGGTATGCAGGAATTACCCAGAATCCTTTGGGCCTCTGGGTGAATCCTGTGGAAATACACGAAGGAAGGCTTGGTTATTGAGCGTTACCGTTTGGCAGGATCTGTGTCTCTAACCGCACCAGCAAGACACTTTTCATTAGAGATGCTGGAGTATAAAACATCATTAAAGGAATAGTTTGACATATTAGGAAATGAACTTTCTCATCTCTCCGAAAGAAAGCAAATAAGCATATTTCCTAACTTGTCAAACCATTCCTTTAAATACGTTTTACCTTTGTGTTGTTAGGTAAACTTGTCCCCCATGTTGTCCTTTTCTTTTTTTACCTTATTCTCTTCAGTAAAGCTGCTACATCTCCTCCAGGTTGTCTTTGTCGTTTTACTGACGAAGGAGCGGCTGCTCTGCTCTTTCCGTTGCCAGGCCTGTTGGACTCCTTTTCCGTCTCACAGAACCCAGTCCTGCAGAGCTAAACATTTTTTATAATCAAATAGAGATTTAGTGTCATTTTCATAATACGAATAGTTAGAATACGATATCAGAAAGCCTTTGACAATCTTCTCCCACTTCCTCAACACTGTAAAACTCATCCACCTGTTGTGGTAACCCTCTGCTCAGTCCTTAAAGCCATTTTATTTTAACGCTGTCTGTGTCTGGATTACGTGTTCTGCTGGGAGGCTTGGCTCCAATGCTGCGGTTGCTGGATTTGAACCGGTCTCAGATGACATGGCCTCGAGTGCCAGCTGTACTCTAGGCTTGGCTACCCGTGGCAACAGGGCGGCCCGCCGTTGGGTAAAGTTGCCATGGCGTCGGTGAGGCAGGGCTGCCATCTTGGGCCGCTTGGGGTGAAAGAACAGAGAAAAAAACACAGAAGAAGCTGCTGGTTTGAAATCTCCTGTGTGCTCAAGTGTTTCACGGCAAAATGCAAGAATCAAAACAAACTAAAAAGCCACAGAAGAAACAGTAGAAGATGCCACAGAAGGAACATTTTAACATTAATTTGACTGTTCATTTGTATAAAACAACAACATATCTCTGGAAGCCAAATGAGTGATAACGCATACAGAAAAAAAGAAACCGTGTCCAGTAACAGAACATCAACCACTCACAGGAACCAGGTTTAACGAGCATCTTAATTGTTCCTTACCTGAACGTGAATGCAAGCAAAAACAAGATGTCTACTTCAGAAAGCTAGGTGAATGCGTCTCCAGGTGGATGAGCTAAAGAATGAGAGGGATGGCACCGTTCCATGTGTCCAGTATCAAGGGGGACACGGATGATTTTGATTGGTGGAGAGCTCAGCGTCCCCCAGGACATTTCAGCACTGCAAGCGTTTCCTATTAACCATGTTTCACAACTAATCATGTGATGTGTCTTTTCGCCATATAGCCAGGGGACTCCAGGCATAAAGTGCGTAGGGAACACTACAGCAACCTAGCATGAAACGTCAAGCGCAGTACATCCATTAGTGAATCATTTAAGAAGGATTCCCTCGCAGGTTTGACAAAGTGGGATCCAGTCAAGGCTCATATGTGGAAAGTTTGTCTTTTCTTGACTTGCTGGCACAAACAGAGTTCACACCCAGTGGTTTAATTCTGACCAATGACATGTTACAGCCTATCAGATCAGATCTATTGTATGTAAATCACCTTTAACTGGTGCAGGTTCGCCTGATAGCCTGATGCAGCACATTCAACTCATTCATGTGTTTTCTATTTTCATAACCTTCTACTTATTTTATTAACTTAGTTTAACTAGGTTTAATGTGTTATCATATCGCCTGTTACAGGTATGTCCACCCTTACACTCTGGACTTACCATCTCTGCCAAATAAAGCATGTAAGTGAAGTTTTTCTCTGCTCCACAGAATTTCTGCCGTTAAATACCAGCCATGTCTTTATCTCTGCAGCCACCTGCTACAAAACCCCTGAGATTAGCTGCTGCCAAAAACACATCAATTAATACAAGGTAGAAATCCTCCTCTGAAACGCCACATATCATGATAACGTTTGAGTTGGCAGTTGATCAACCCTGTAGACCAAAAAGAGCATAAACATTTTAGAATATCAGCACAGATAGCATTTGGCAATTGTGTCATAAATAATGGACGTTGTGCTTATTTCTTTATCATGTATTCAAGCTGCTCTACATAAAGTATTCTGTCACGGACATATGTATAAATAATGTGTTTACAATTAGCCGAGAAATGTAATGAACTCTCATTTGGCTTTATTTTGATATTCAATATCTCCTCTTTCGCTCTTTTGAGAAGAATAGAATTATTATTATTAGAATGTATAAATGTATTTTATTACTGTCATGTGATTGCTTGCTTTTTGTAACTTCTTCTGATCATCTATCAATCCCCATTAATTTTAACTCTCCATTCCACAAGAGCACCAATACAATATTTCCACAAAGCAAGGTGTCTCTTTTGGAAAAAGCCAGGTGGAAAATGTGACTTGAGGATGAGCTGAGCCCTGGAGCATTTTCCACATGTATCCAGGATCAAAAGGGACAGACTCTGTGTAATTATGTGGCTGTGTTATTTATTTTTATGGTACTTTTATTGTATCATTGTAAATTTGATTGTGCTTTGGGCTGTCCTGTTTCATTGTATTGCAAGTTTTATGTGTTTTAAAGGCCCACCCACAGGCATTGATAATTAGCTTATAGGCTATACGTGTTGTGTGGCATTGGTTCATGCTCTACACTTGTCCTTATACAAGTAAACATTAACGTATTATTGCAGCAACACCTTGGAGCGCTTTTACAACTGAATGTGTGCCTGTAACAAAACATCAGCGTATGTGTAAAAAGGACTTTACAGAATTCTTTCTATATGTCAATAAGTGCATATTTGTTTTTGTGATTAAGTGTAGTGAAATTTTGACAATTTTCTATAAATGCATAAATTATACACCGTCCATTGTAAAATAAATAAATAAATAAAAATACAGATGTGTTCCCACTGTAGATTACTAATAGTTCTCTGCTGAAAGCGTAGCTAGCTGTGGTTCAGTCATCCATCACTGGGCGTCGCTGTGGATTTCATTGCAAGTTGTTGTCAGGAGACAAATCTCGCACAAACCCGCGTGGTTTCCAAATCCCGTTCCTCTTTCAACTAGCCTCCAAGATGGTAGGTGCTATCATGTATCCCTGTGCATTGAAATTGGTTTAAATCTATTCCCATCCTTGTTCATCCGTACAACAAACTGTCATCCGATGGCGGTTTACACCACATACATCTCCTGCGGTCACTTACCGGCCGTTTATACCGTGATATATTAACATAATGGGGCTTTATGAGCGTTTCGCTGTGCGGTTCTCCGGGGCCCCTAGTTACTCACATGTTTGTACCGGTTACAAAATACTCTGAAGTCTTCACGAATGTGAGCGAGGTAGTCACGGTTTAAAGTGCGAACGTGCCTTGGAGATACGACCTTTACCGTTCATTCTGCCGCGCGAACTCAACGTTTGAAGTCTGCCGGTGAATGCAGTGGGATTAGCATTCGGTTCCTGCGATGCTAGGCAGCATGAAAGCAGTCGGTAGTTAAATTGTGGTTTGAAGCTTGACGTGTTGCTTAATTTTACGAAAAACACAGCCTGCGAATATCTGGTCAGAGTCAAGTTTTTAGTGCATAAGCCAGGTGTTACTTGGCTAATTTAGCATGTCGGCTAGGACCTCGGTTGTAACGTTGACGCTTACTTGGTTCTAAACAAATATCAAATCTATCTCGACAGCCTACCAAGAAAACCAAGACCAGGAAGCTCCGAGGACACGTCAGCCACGGACATGGTCGCATTGGTGAGTTTTGAGCTGTCCTGGGTTAAAAGTGTATTTTGTTTTTTTTTAAGAAATGTGTAGTACTCTGGCGCTGTGTATGTGATACATGGCTAACGTTTAACTTCTCCACCCTCACAGGCAAGCACCGAAAGCATCCTGGAGGTCGTGGTAATGCTGGTGGTATGCATCACCACAGAATCAACTTCGACAAATAGTAAGTGCTGCGCAGCATGATGACGTTGTGTTGATGCCTGCCATTAGCCCTGCATATGTGCAAAAGATTAGCCTCTGAAGAAAATGTATATGTCCTGTTCCTGTGTACAAATAGTCTGACAAGGGCTATGCCAAGTTGCAGCTTATAGTTTTGGGGAAATGGGCCAAAGAGCAATACCTGTGGGTTTAAAATACAAATTGTTAATTTGTCAACCAGCTTCAATATATATAAAATCAAAGGCTGATAAGTAATTTGACCTGCAATATTTTGTGACATGGTACACATGGATGTGTAACTGTTGTATATTACTGTGTTGGTGCTGTTAAGTCTGTAGTTAATGTTGTTGTAGAGACTAGAGTCTCACCTTGACACATATCATTGTCTTGGTGTGCTAGAGTCCTCTTAGAGTGAACACTGGTCCTATTCACCGACTGGCTCTTTATAGGCCAGTCAGCCACATGGGCAGTTACAAACTGTTACCTAAATAAAATAAAAGTCCAGACTAGTGGAAATGAATCTAGGGTTGCACACTAATATGTAGTATGTTTTAATACCTGTGTAATTTGGTAGTATGTGTAAAATTGAAAGTGGGTATTTAAGTTGTCAAGACTTTTTTGGTTTTAAAAACGTGCTGTCTGCAGGGTTTCTCATCAATAGGAATCTTACCACCCTTGTTCACTGTTTTTTGTCAAGTCTAGAGAGCGTTGCAAGTGGAGCAACTTTTAAAATAATTACATGCCAAAGTGCTAACCTATATAAAGCTGCCAAACGCAGCCAAGAATTTGTCCAGATTATGTCTTGGAGTCACTGGATAGACAGCAAATGACCCTTTTGTCTGCCTCTCTGTGTGTCTCCTTAGCCATCCGGGGTACTTTGGTAAGGTGGGTATGAGACATTACCACCTGAAGAGGAACACAACCCACTGCCCCACCATCAACCTGGACAAGCTGTGGACACTGGTGAGCGAGCAGACTAGGCTCAACTATGGCAAGAAGCCTGAGGGACCCGCCCCCATCATTGATGCTGTGCGCGCTGTAAGTATTGGCCACTATTGTCATTAACGACTAAATGTTTTGTCTCCAGCCCTCATCACTATTAAAGCAATGACATGGCGAAGTTGGGGTCGATTGGGTCCTGAACATCCAAGACCTCTGCATGTCTATTTGCTCACTGTGTTATCTGAATGAAGCCCAGTCAAAGCAGGGTCTTGGTGTGTTTGTGATAAGTGTGGTGAATAAAAGAATACTGTTAATGAGACAGCGTTGAGGTTGTTGAAGTAGTGTACTTTTTTTTTGTTTTTATTTATGGATGATGTTTCCATGGTCCTACTGTTTGAGCTAAGCTAGGCTTAAGGTATCCAGTACCTCTCAGTACTCTTTTCAGTGTTATCTTTGACACGTGTCCTTCCCATGTTGGCTTTCTTCCATGTGAATTCTAACAATTTGATACATAGATGTTACTGACACAAAGTGATAGTTGTGCTAAAAACACATTTAGTGCTAAAATTGAACTTGCTGCTTTGGTACTTGTGACCAAACAGTAATTTTCTCTCTCACTGTCATAATTATTAATTCTATTGTCACTATATTTCAGTCCATGCTGTCAATTCTATGGGTTGCAAGATGCAATAAATGGGACAATAACTCTACACTTACAATACAGTTGCACGTAAATGCAAACAGGAGATTCGGGTAACATCTTACCAAACACATTTAGATGTCTGGATAGGAATTGCTGAACTTTTAAAGGTTTGTTGACTGTACTTAGTGCTGCACTGAACAACCAGTGTTAATAGAAGAATCTCATTACTATTATATATGTAGCAATGCAGGGGCTTTTAATTTTCATTAACACCACTGTGTTTCTGAACATTGAATTCATTTTATGAATTTTGTTGGACACTAGTTGACCTATAATATCACAACTTTCATCCAGTTTGTCTTTTTTAGTTTGGTTTTACTAGGCAAATGTTGTAAGACAGATTTATTTAGTACACTTTTAAATACTCATTAATTTCCTGTTGAGCATGGCTGAATGTTGCAACTTGAGCTACTGCACATCTTTTTGTAATCCTTTAGTCACATTTGGTCAGATATAGTCTTCATGCAGATGTGGTCAATTGTTATCTGCTTGCACTAATATTCTGTTTTAATTTTACAGGGTTACTACAAAGTTCTGGGCAAAGGCAAGCTGCCCAAGCAGCCTGTCATCGTCAAGGCCAAGTTCTTCAGCCGGCGGGCTGAGGAGAAGATCAAGGCAGTGGGAGGCGCCTGTGTGCTGATGGCATAATGCTCCTGTCAGTGTGTTTTTGCAAAAATAAACTGTATAAATGGGAACTACATGTTTGTCATGTCTGATTGAAATGCCTCCATTGTATGGCAGTTATGGTTTGTGCTACATTTTGAGCTTTTGTTCTGTGATATCGGCGGTATTTCTTGCACGCACGCTCAATTAAGTGGAAATTCGAGTGACACGCTTTTCAGATATCCTTATGCTCAAATTAAATGTCAAACCTGTACAGTAAGACTGGCCCCGAGAAGACAGTTACTGAGTATGCGCTACGCTGTAGGACTCGATATGAATTTGAAAATGGGTTGAACGTTTGAAACGTTTGAAATGGAGACGTATTGAGCAACAAGTTGTTTTTGGAGAAATCCTCAATTTGACACAAGTGAGAACGGGGAAGCTGGGAAGTGATGGCAGCGCGTCTTGAAATGGGAGAGAAAGAAAATAGAGAAAGATCTAGATGTACAGTAAACTTTTTTTTAAAACAAAAGGGGGGACTTCTTAAATGGAAAATGATAACTAAGCTTTAGAAAGTGCCCATTGACATGACTGCAAACGTCGCCACGTGACTTTGGCTGTTTGGGCAGTGCATACAGGTGGGCGGGGCTTCACGCGCAGCGCTGAGCGAGACCCTGTTGTCAGTGACGGCTTCGGAGCAGCAGAGCAGCGAGCAGCAGCAGCCGCTGCCCTCCGCAGTTATCACGGCAAACGTAAGTCATGGCGCAGGCTTTCAAGTAGTAAATTAATGGCGTGTCGGTCCAAACGGCAAAGTCAATTAGTAAGTGTTGTCTTAGCATCGAGAGCCTCGGTCTGTTGTTGGCTGAGGTAGCTAGTAGCCTACTTTAAGGTTAGCTCTGAAGACAGTATTAACAGTAATGTTGGCTAATGTTATTACTTTGCATATCTGCTGTCAACTATTAAGACTGACGCGTTTTATGCCATTGTGTATATATATTTTTTTTACATCTACAGCCGTATTTCGGGCACGCTTAGTGTACATTTTGCATGGGTAAATACTGCAGCATAAGTGCACACACGACACGAGGTGTAAAGCCCCTTGAGGCAAATTATAAGTTGTAATATTGGGCTATATCAATAAAATTGACTTGACAAAATAATAATTAGGTCTTCTATCTATCTATCTATCTTATCTATCTATATCTAATGCTGTTACATAGTCATTACAAATACAAGGGGAAATCCTTCAGGTGGCTCCTGGAAAATGATGTTGGTTACACCATCTACCTGATGAAGAAGGTAGAAGAGGAGGAGAGAGATGGGACATTCAACACGCAGGGACACAGCAAGGACAGCCTGCTGTCATTCACGGACTATGCCAGGAGCTTCCAGGAAATTGAGGACCTGAGGGAGTACCTATTCTCCCGGAAGCCTGCACCACCAGTGGCCTCAGAGGGTGACAATATGCCAAGGACATCTGGAGGCAGATCTGGGAGAGCAGGGATGATGGTTATGCTGCCTTCGTCTTAGGAGTGAAGTGCATCAAAATCAGCAAGGTGTACAACCTGCAGCAGTACACCCTCAAGCAGCAGAGGGCAGAGTGCTGTCCACCACCTGCAGAGGTCACATCACGTCAGCTGCCTTCACCGACATCTAGAACTCTTGGTCAGTTCACAAAAATACGCAAGTACTGATTTATGTGAACACTTGATGTACCCAACACAAATTGAATGTTATTTTGTTTCATCTCGGTCCAAACAGTAAAGTAAATTATTAGTGAGTGTTGTTGTTGTCTTAGCATTGAGAGCCTCTGTCTGTTGTTAGCTGCCATTACTATTCTGTCAACTAGTTTGTTATTTTGGCCGTTTTCTGGCCTGTTCTGATGCTTGTGTTCTTTAACTCTACAACTAACCTAAGGAAATAACATGTCAGCGATGATGGTAGGTGTTTTTTAGGCTTGCATTCGAGGACTTGGCATGTGAAATACTATGGTGGCTGAGACGACCTATCTTGGATATAGGATAACATGCCACATCCTTGATTGACAGGTGGCATGCTTGCTATATATTGATATTGTCTCTGTGCCTTACCTGTTATGAAACACTTTCTGTACTACGAGTTAGACATCAGGTAAAGACAGATTGGGATGCATAAATAAAAGTTTTTGGCGAAAATGACAGACAGGACTAAGCCAACAGCTGCTGTTTCTAGACCTGCTGAGCCCGACGACCCCACTGTGGTGTTGCTTTTGTGAAAGGTTATTATATTTCTTTACTTCTCACTTTAAGCCATTCCGGATTATATTGAAATTGTATGACGTTGAATTTTTTTTTCTTTCCATCCCATAGCCACAGCGAAGGCCCCGTTGCCACTACCTCCTCAGCTGCTTGCCTTTGCCTCCCAGCTTGGCATGAAAGAGCAGGCGCCCAATGTGTTGAGACAATGTACGGCATTTTCACAGGAGTCGTCCGCTTATACTGTCAGTGTATCTCACATAGATTTCAGTTGACAGACTGAATCACTATATTTGATGCTATATTTCAGGACGCTGGTGGCGCTGTCCACGAGGATCCAGTTGGAGCAGTGCCGATCCTGTCTTCCCAGCACGGCTCTGAAGTGGGTTCCAAGTCCCAACCGCCCTTGATACCAGCGCCTTGCGATGGATACAGGTCATTCAAATTACCCACCTACCATCCCTCATACAGACCTCACAGTTAAAAACAGGCGTGGACACTTTGGTTGTAACTAATATCATGATAATCATATTAATATATTATCCTTTAACAGTAATTATTAAGCTAATCCATGCAAAATGTAAAAAGTAAGGACAAAAAAAATAAATGATAAATGTAACACCTTGAGCACTCCTATATAACAGTCACATCCTACTCACGGAAAACATAAATCCTCCCCGTCGGGGAATCGAACCCCGGTCTTCCGCGTGACAGGCGGAGATACTGTCCACTATACTAACGAGGAATGTGGCTGATGCAGATATTCCAAACGTATGTAAAGATGAACGCGTTGAGTGTAGAATTGAGTGTTCAACTTCATACTAGTTCTTATCACTACAGATGTAATATATTTTTGGCCACAAGTGGACTTTTTTGGTGGCGCACAAAGTAAACAAATAAAACCAATAACTGTGTGGGACAACGGGAACTTGTCAGGTCAACCTGTGCTAGGTTATACTATGTAAAGAGTAATGGTTGGGGACGAGCTAAAGTATTTTAGGTTGTTTAAGGCCAGAATAACAACTGAATAACAAACTGTGGCACCAGGGAAAGTATCTAGGATTTCAGAATTGGCACATATTAGGAAAGAGCAAGTCACTAGCCCGTCAGAGAGGGAGAGGGAGGGGGAGGGAGGAATGCTACAGGAACTGTAACACGGTCTGCAGATCAGCTCATCACCTCTTCTGTTTACTTTTTTTAAATAGTTGGGTTTTTTTTTAAGGAAAAGAAACTCCTCTCTTTTGCATCTCATCGTCAACTACACAAATCAAATAAATAAATGCAACCAATAAGTAGTTATTCTATCTATGAGAAACAATACAGATGCCTCCACGTCGGGGAATCGAACCTCCGGTCTATCCGCGTAAACTCCCTTAACTTTTCCCGTTCATGCTCTATGGTAGTTCCTATCACTACGGATGTAATATATTTTTGACCACAAGCAGGTTTTTGGTGGCGCTGTTTCCCCCTCCCTCCGTCCCCCGCTTGAGGAGAGAGCGACGCTTCCTGTGCTGTCTGTCAGTCGAAAGCGGCGCGGCTTCGGCTGCGTGAAAGCGGAGAGTCGGGCAGCAAAATGAGGAAAATGTGAGGACAAGAGACAGAAATTGAACGGAGAGGCGCCAGTTTCCTTTGTAGCTCGTTTTTATCTCTGTTGTGTGTGTCTGTTTACGTGCTGAGCCGCCCAGCTGTTAATCTCCTCACCCGACGTTTGCTGACGCAGAACCGCGACGTTCTGGCGGAACGTTGCTATGAGAGCGCAGAACAGCGAGCCGTTAGAACGGTGTTTGCGTCTCGGCGAGCTGAGCCGGTGCAGGCGACGGCGGACCGTCGGGAAGAGAACGTGAGTAGCTGCCGATAAACGTGACGAACCCCTCCGCGTCGATCCTCGCGCATGCGCGGTTCGCCTCCATCCGACTGTACACGTGCAACCGGTGGCTTGTTGCGTCTTAAAGGTTAGAATTTAGGGAAGCTACCAAACACCGCAGCTCTCTGTAGACACGGGTAGGCCGGGCGTGTTTTTCCTGAATTAAACCATCACATTTAGGCGATTTCATCCTAAGGAGGTGTACCTTCATATTCAATTGGTATGCTGGATTTCTACATCTGTGGCGATGTCAATTTAGGGTTGCAGCAAATTGTTTTTTTTTTTTAATCAATTAAGCTGCCCACTATTTTCTCAATGCAACGATTAATGCGGTCTATAAAATGTCCATCTCCTTTAAGGAAGCGGAAGGCGATGCCTTCAAAATGCTGGATTTGTCCAACAGATAGACAAAATGGCAAATATTCCCATTTTAAAAAGTTGGAAAGTTTTGGCATGTGTGCTTTAAAAAAAAAAAAAAAAAGGCAGATTATCAATACTGTTGCCAATTACTTTTCTGTCAATGGGGTAATCGTTACCATATCATTAGAAAAGACAATTACATTTGTGACTCTAGTCTACTGGACTTTACTGTGAGGTAAAGGAAACTGGCTCAGGGCGCTCTGCTTGATTCTTTCACTCAGACAAAGGGCACCTGACTTTAAATCGACTTGTTAATGGCAAGCCAGGCCTGGCTAGAGTCTTCTCTACAGCGCTCTGCCAGTCTGGGCCTGGAGGTGCTGGAGCGGGCCTCCAGGCGCAGTGTCGACTGGACGAGCACTGGAGTGTCCCAGACCCCCACTACTACAGATGAAGACCCACAGATCCCTGTCGAGGTGCCTGCACAGTTTCTATATATGAACCCTTTGGCAATTACATTTGAATCTGGACTTCTTTGCTGTGAAGTCTAGATTTCTTCTCTCAGTTCTCATGCTGCTTGTCATTTTCCAGAGAACGCACACAGACCTTGACGACGTCTTTGCAATCATGGCACAGACGACCTATCGGTGCAAGGTCAGTGATCATTTGCCGTCACCCCTGTGCTATCAGCCGCAGAGGCTGGAGGCTAAAGTGTGAATGTTCTCTGTGCTGCAGAGGTTCTACGAGTCCGGCTGTTGCACCGAGCCCACTGACACTGAGAGGAGCCACGTGTCCAGGTTCCACAGACGGCCAGCTGCTGGGACGACAACACCGGCACCGTCGACCAGGAAACATGTAAGGGCTCCACGTAGCACAGTAACGAGAGTGATGTTTGATCATTAGGAAGCAGAAAAGCAAACTCAAAGGGAACAGACTTATTTTGGAACTCTCAAGTCCTGAGAAAAATACCTGAATCTTTAAGCTCACAGAATATTCACCATTCTTCACTGCTTGCCACATGTTTACTTCAGCTTTGCCGCTGTTTTGCACCAGGGGGTTGAAAACACTCAACCTTTGTGCCTCATAGAGTCTGAGATCTGTTTGAACTTCATACATAACAGCAATCCAAAGCAAGAAGCTGCAAAAACTGTTGATTTTCAGTGGGAATGCTAGTACTAGCAGCACTTACACATAAGGAAACCATCCTTCGGTATCAAAGATATTGTTTAATGTAGCTCTGAGGGTATAGTTTGTATTATGGTTAGACTGACGTGGGCTTTTCATGCATCAGATTCAACAAAATCTAAAGTAGGATACTGAAAATAGCACATTTGCCTGGGATAGGCTACACCTATCAATAATGCATCCAATAAATTTTTAAGCAAAATGTCCTTGCATGGAACGGTGATTCTTGCAACCACCCAGACACACATCACCAGAAGTGAAATGAATGACCCTCTTGTAGAAAGTATATTATTCCGTTTGTATTTTGAGAGATTTTGGTGCCTTTTCTGAATTGCAGCATCTGTAAAGTCCCTCTGTTGGCCCTCAGGGGAACTTTCCTGTGCTTCTACATCAGCTTAACTGTTTGTTGCTGCTTGGAACAAAAAGTAAAAAAAAAAAACCCAATGTCCTCAGGGTCGTGTGTCGGCAGCAGGGGAAGATTTCTACATCGAGGTTTCACCAGGGACGTACGCTGTCACTGCCAGCATGCAGGAGTCCCAGCAGCAGACTCAGCTGGTCAGCGTCAAAGCTGGAGAGAGTATCAACCTCACATTTGATCTCTGACCCCTCACCTGACCAAACCAGTCACCCTTAAACTTCAATAACAAACTGACCAAGGCTAATGCTGGTTGTGTTTATTGCATGTTTTTACACCGAGTTTACATTTTATTTTGCTACCAAAAGTTGTATTTGCTGCATATTGAGAAGCCATATATTTATTGCATTTTACTCAAGTATTGTATGTAGGTTGTGCGCCCTAGAATGTAATGCACGATATTTTTATTTGCACTAATGCCACATCAGTGCATTAAAATAAATATTTTATATCAGTTTTCTTGTTTGTTTTACCATCTTTACATTGGTATACTGTATGGTGAGGTTTGATCTTTACACTGGCACATTATGTGTAAACAGCAGTAGCGTTGTTGTCAGAGGACGACTGCAGTCCGACTGGTGGTCGAGGTTTGAAGCTGGTCGTTCCAAAAACATCCCTGATGTTCGCTCTTCTTCCTGTAACACCAGGAAGTGACTGAAACAGAGAGCTGTGATTGGGCGAGGCACTGATCTCGGGGACGGAGAAGCTGAAACTTGCAGGTTGTGATGTCCTCCTTACAGTCCCTGGAGATAAATACAGAAATGCATCAACGTGACCAGATCTCATGGGGGCTGCTAAGCTGCCCTGGAGGAAACATGTTGCTGTTACAAAATCATTTACTAGCTGGCATGGCCTGTATGCGTCTCTTCTTTTACACGTTCCCTTGTGTTGTTTTTATGTATTGTTTTTTGTGTGAAACTGCTTGCTTTGACAGTAATTTCAAGGCTTAATGCAACATTGATTATAACTTTATATTATACTTTATAGTATAAACTTATAGTTTCCCTGCTAACTTTCTATCTGAAAACTCTACTTGCATTTTTGAATTTTTTTTTTTTTTTGTTTATAAACCTTTCAGTCAGTCTACTATGAAAGCACCGTAATCCCAAAATTATGTGTGCTCTGGAAGAATGGCACCCTCTTCCTGTTTTGTAGTGAACAGCAATCAAGCAAGATTTCCCACCAAATCAGTCCTGATTGCAAAGTGACCTTCAAAACAACACTTTGATTTTTTTAAAAATTCATCAAATTAAGTTAAATTGAATAGTTTTGGTCACATTCATTTTAAGTCAAAGACAAGACCAGGATGTGTCTGTTTCTAGTCGGTGTCTGTGTTTCCCACCTGGCTGTCTGTGTTGCGGTTCTGTCCCAGTTTGTCTCCAGTACCTCCAGGGAGGACGTTGTTGTTTACGCCTCAGCTTCACTGCAGGAGGAAACATTGCTCCGATCTCATCCTCAGAAAGAGATGAAGAAGAGGAGGAGGAGGGCACCTCAGGGTCACTCTTCCCCACATCTGTATCTTTGAGGTCCACTGGTTTCTCATGCTCTGCCCCCTCAAACCCACCCATTCTCCCATAACTGGACCTACACCTGGGTGGAAATGAGCACGGCGGGTGGTTTGTGACTGAACAGCAGGGCGATGAAGACTGACACCAGTCGTTGCAGAACAGCCGGGGGGTGCAGGAGGAGCTGGGAACACAAAGCCCATTGCAGCAACGACTGGAGGCGGACGTTGGGATCTGAAGCTCCCTGAGTATTTTGTCATGTTGAGATGCAGAAATGGGCAAAACCAGGCTGCCAGGAACCAGAGAGACACAGCTGTTCCACATCAGCACCCGGCAGCTCGTAAGACAATCAACTGCAATGTCAAGCGAGTGATTTAATGAGAGGGACAGACATTAATTCTGTGAGAATTAGTGTTTTTTTGTCAATAAAAAAAACAAACATTGTCTCCATTTATGTAGAACTGTTAAGTTTAATATTAAAAGTAACATGGAAAAACGTGAAACCAACAGGAATTGCAATTAAAGTGATGCGAGAAATATAAAAATGAGACACAAAATAAAAAAATGATAAATAGTACTGTTTTAGTCGATGGTAAACTGATTTAAACTTAAATATACACTTATAAAAAAGTTTAAAAAATGTATCAAACCTATTTGTATATGTCTCCAAATTTCTCGAGGCCCATTCATTCTTAAATAAAAATACAAAAAGGTAAATGCAAACACTATTAACTCCGTACCTCCAAAACCATCCCTGCGTTCTGGGGCGGCCAGCACTCGCCCCGGCCCGTATCTCCTCAGATCTGGTTCCCATGGCGACAGGACAGCATCACCAGGCACCAGGCACCGTGTGCGAGCTCTGCCGTGCTTCACCATGTCGAGGGAGCAGACCAGCTGCCTCTGTGAGGACACGACCCCCAGACTAGCGCTACCTGGACGGTCGAACTCGACGACCCAAACTCCTGAAGTGCCCTGAAGTTTCCACACACGGGAAGAAGTTGTGTCTCCTTTTAATAGCCAGAATATCAAGCAGTCTGCAATGATTTGGACACATTATTTGTTGAGTTGGCTCCAGATCCACTTTAAGTTTTAATTTTAGGGTGTTTACATCTACATCAGATGAACTGTGCAGATGTGTCGCCCTATTTGTGCACTTTAGGAGGCAGAGAATAATTGGACATGTTAAAATAGACTCAAATATACTATATATATATATATATATATATATATATATATATAAATTATACTAAATATTTGGTGTCAAATCCTTGTTTTTGCCACTCAGAATACTCCTTGCTTGTTGCGTGTTGTGTGGCATTAACCTAAAATAGAGTCACTTTGTATAAAAAAGGTGTATATGTTCTTTACTATTTGACCTAATATGGAGCTAAACAACCTTAAATCTTAACCTTATGGTCATTGTTTTCATTTTGAATCCACTGCTGGAGTAGATCGAAAACCTAATAATGTGTTGTCCAAATACCTGCCCGTCTATGATTACATAATATATGTTCACCTGTACTTGCTGTATTACAGTGCCTGTGTAGTAGAGGCCATCCACCTCCCTCCTGGCCAACACTCGGCATCCTGGGAAAAACTCCGGACTCAGGGTTTGACCAGACAACATGCAGGAGGTAACTGGGCGGAGAGGATTACCCAGACTGCACCTGGGTGACCACCAGGAAGCCAAGCAACAACTGAAGTGTTACACATAAGCAGTACAGGTATGTCATTTTATTCACAGCTCCCTACAATCGACTAGACTGAAAAAAAAAGCAGTGAAATGTCCCTTTGTTTTTGCATTTTCACAAATAGAATAAAAGGTTTCAAAAATCTGAAACTGTTTTAAATCATCTTTAGCCTCTCTGGAATAATCTAGTCCACATTTGACAAGTCTAGGTATAGTGGTTTTGGATCTACACCTGGTCCAATGTGGTCTAGATTTGGAAAAAAGGCAGTGAAATCTCCCCGTTTTTGTATTTTCAGAAATTCAATAAAGATTTCACAAATTTGAAAGTGCGTTTCAGACAGTATGAGGTTCAAAAGACTGAGGAACGGTCACTCAGCACTGTAAATTAAGTTTCCCCTTAACTTTCCCCTTAAAAGGTCACATGCTAAATACAAAACAGTATCTGTTACACGGCCGTAACATTGCTTGTACTGCGTTGTTAAATTAAAAGCTATGTAACCATGGAAACCAACCTGAGCAGAGGTGGCGACGTGCTGTGCGGGATTAAGACTGAAGTAGACGGACAGCAACATGTCACCGGAGAGACTGTTGGCACCGGTGATTGGTTCTCCGCAACACACAGTGGAACCGCCTGACAACATGCGTGGAAACACGCACACAGATTAAACTACCCACCATATATAAAGTAGTTAAAATTACCGTGAACATCTGCATCAGTAAAATGCAAAATACACATTAATGCAGCAGTAATATTAATCCAAAAACATCAAATATTATAATAAAACACTGACGGACCATTTTACAGCAGACTGTGTACTTTTACTTTTGATACTTTAAGTAGATTTTACAGTTTGCAGCTCATCTGGAGATTCATCTATCATTTAAACAAATCTGCGCTCAAACCTATTTGAACAAATTACTCAAATGTTTACAGGATTTTTGTGGCACCTAACTTGGTGAAGGGTAAAATACACAGATTTTCCTGTTAGCTCCAAGGGTGCAGTTCTGAATTTGACCTTTGAACCTCTATGAGACGGACAAAAGGGTCCAAAAAGAGGACACATCTTGCCTTGGGGTTCAGTAGAGTATTTCAATATTCAAACAATCCACCAGCTGTGTTTGGTACCCAGTAAATTCATTCTTACCTCCTCCAGCACGCCATTCAATCTAACAGGAATTAAATAACAGCTCCCTCTTGTGGCGTGGGCCAAACACAGCAGGTAGTCTCGAGTGTTGCTGTCCAGCTGACCGCCTGAGTCCTGCGGCAGGTAGAAGACGTTCACAGGCCTCCCAGCTGCCAGGGCGGGCAGGGCCGCCAGCACGGCCTCCAGCTGGTCGGGGAGCCCCGTGCAGAGCAGGTGGATGGCGTGACAGGCAGGGTCAGTGAAGGCCACGCTCAGGGCGGCCAGGAGATCCCTGCCGGGGCCGCAGCTGATGGAGTGAATCCAGGACATAGCCGTGTACACTGTGTCAGGAGCACAGGGAAGCATATGGTGGGACCAGCAGGTCAACTGCAAAGTAGAAGAAGTAACTTCAAGGAACAGGTGACTCACAGGTGAAAAAACTGTCCTGAAAGAACAAGTAAAGGCGCTACCTGCACGGAGAACCAGATTTTATTTATCTGAATATTCTCTCAGTTAAATAAGATATTTTAGGCTTTAATGTATATAATAATATTATTAAAAACATTATTTGGACTAAATCAGTCAGTCAGTCCAGAGCATCTGAACCTTCCAGTGGTGGAAGGTACCTAAGTAGTGTTGCCCCATGGGAAAATAAATCCCCAACACTTGCTTAAGGATAGATGAATTGCTCATAATGAACACTGCATTATAAGGAAGCCGAGATCAGCCGTGCTTGCAGTAATTATTTTAATGCCGTTATCTCAAAAAAAAACAATGGTTGTTTTCTTGAAATAGCAAAATAAGTTACTTGTGATCTCGAGATAAGGGCATTAAAGAAACAAATTGCAAGCATGGCTGTTTGCGGCTTCCGTAGAAACCTCCAGAGTGACTGTAGAGAGCTTTCCTTGTCCTCAGAGGTGTAAGACCCTTTCTGTGCTGCGGTATCTCTGATGCTGGTGTTGTATTGAGCTGCCAGTGCCGCCTCACCCTGCCTGAGAATGTCATGATGTTGAAGAGAGAGTCTCTGAGCGAAGCCTTGCTCAGCAGGGTCCGGATCAGCAGGCGCTTCACGGACTGCAGAGCAGCTCTCATGCTGTCTGAACTGTCCACCACAAAAGCGACGTTGCATCTCTGTTTGCCCAGAAACAGCGGAGTCAGTGCAGCCTCCGAGGCCGCCGGCTGCCTGGACATCATCCCCACGCTGCGATAATGTCAGGAACTGACACAAGTCTCCTTTATTCCCAGTGGGTTTTGAGTAACTGGATGGTTGAGAGAGTTACAAAGTCATAAGACTTATTTGTTCAGTTCAAAAAATATTCCTTGAAGGGTCAAAAATGAATAAAATGAAATGATTAAGAGAAAGAAACAAAACTAGTTTTCTAAAAAGTTCTTAATCTTGTCTTAATCAGAAATATGTGTAATCGCTTTAATATAAAAGCTCATCTCTAAACATTTTAATCTATTTCACCTAGTTTTTAGTCTCACTTTTATTTAACTCTATTTACTTTATTTTTGTTTTATTATATCTTTCAAGCCCTGCGATTGACTGGCGACCAGTCCAGGGTGTTTCCTGCCTCTCGCCCAATGTTAGCTGGGATAGGCTCCAGCCCCCCCCTGCGACCCTTCGGGATAAGCAGTATGGATAATGAA